>JAVYIG010007047.1:2500-108031 GCA_035222895.1 Strongylocentrotus droebachiensis | reverse complement strand
CTTTCCCTTGGAATCTAAGCACTTTGGTGCTTTATATATAATGTGTATTTCCTATCCTCTCTATCTCATGTCAGTTTGCTACCCGAATTACGAACCGCAGTTACACAGTACAATATCTATTTTCTTACTCTCTCAATATGATCCAAACTGATGATGATATTACATGCAGTTTTTTTAAATCCAATGCAAGTACCTTGCAACAATATGATGAAAATGATGATCAAATTACAATAAATTGTAATTATTGTACCGAAAAGCAATTCTTTGATATGGTCTGTGGTTCAGAGAGTAATGAACTTGCTTTAATTCACTTGAATATACGTAGTATGTGTAAGAATTTTGAAAATTTCAGTGTTTTCACCAAGCGTATATCAGGATTCACAGCAATAGGTGTTTCTGAGACCTTTCCTTCTGAATTCGATACTAGCTTATATTTAATTCCTGGTTATAATTTGGTTTCTAATAATAGACGAGAGAAAAGAGGTGGAGGGGTGGCTTTATACATTCCATCTGTGATGGAATACCAAATATGTCATGAGCTTACCATTATGAATGATGTGTTAGAAACTATATTTGTTGATGTTTTCATACCAGGAAAACGTAATGTTGTTTTAGGTGTCGTTTATAGGCCGCCACAAAGTAATCAAAATCTCTTTATAGATGAAGTACACAATATTCTGTCAAATCCATTACTTAATAACAAGACAATTTTTCTTATGGGTGATTATAATCTGAACCTGCTCACTTGCGATGGAAATAGCTGTATTGATGACTTTTTGAACCTGTTGGTGTCCTTTTCCTTGATGCCTTTGATCACTAAACCTACAAGAGTGTCTGAAAATTCCTCTACTCTCATTGACAATATCTTCACTAATTTGCAACCCTTTCCAGACGCTGGCATCATAATTTCTGACCTATCGGACCATTTTCCTATTTATGCCAAGATGCCATTGAGCAAACCCTCTTTCATTACTAGGCAAAATAAACATGCCCGTAGGAGCAATCCCGAAAATATTGCAAAGCTTAAGGAAGCCCTAATTGCAACTGACTGGAGTGATGTTTTACTTGATCAAAATGTTGATAGCTCTTTTGAAAACTTCTTTCGAAAATTTATATTGCTGTATGATGAGAATATACCTATATGTAAAAGAGATAGTGGAAATCACAGGAAGATCCCCCGAATGCCATGGATTACAAGATCGATATTGAAATCGATCAATAAGAAAAATAAGCTATATTATAAATACAAGACAACTAAATCAGAACAGTCACGCTTGAATTACACTAGATATCGGAACACCTTAACTACAACATTACGTGTTTCAAAGAAAAATTACTATTCCACTCAGTTTCAGGCAACCTTGAATGATATAAAAGGAACATGGAAGGTAATCAAAAATATTTTTAAAAGCAACAGTAAAACATCCAGCATAAGATCTCTGCAAATTGATGGAAAATTAGTAGATGATACAAAATCTATTGTTGAAAAGTTCAATAATTATTTTTGTAGTATCGGTCCGAATTTGTCGGAGGGTATTCCAAATTGTGATAAATCATTCCATGACTTCTTGAAAGAACCTAACCAGCAAAGTTTGTTTTTAATGCCAACAAATGAAGTAGAAGTACTCAGTAAAATACATGTTTTGAAGATTGGAAAAAGCCCAGGCTGTGATACTATCTCCAACAGTCTAGTTAAAAACTTAGCAGTAGAAATCGTACAGCCATTAGTGCATATATTTAATCTTTCACTGACACATGGCATTGTATACCCAGGGAGATGAAAGTGGCAAAGGTTGTCCCAATTTTTAAGAAGGGTGACCCAAAACTATTGACGAACTACCGACCCATTTCCCTATTAACAACTTTCTCTAAAATTCTTGAAAGACTTATCTATGTGAGAACTGTAAAGTTTCTCAATTCAAGTAAAATATTTTCCAACTTTCAATTTGGCTTCCGTGAGAAACATACTACCACCCATGCTATACTGCACTTTATCAATAAAGTTTCTTATGCTATGGACAACCACATGCACACACTTGGAATATTCTTGGATTACTCTAAGGCATTTGATACAGTAGATCACAAAATATTGTTAGGTAAATTAACCCATTACGGGGTCAGGGGTGCTGCCCTGGATTGGTTCAGGAGCTATTTAGCTGACAGACAGCAATTCGTATCCATAAATGGTTTTGATTCAGAGTTACAAAATGTCAGCTGTGGAGTCCCACAGGGATCACTTCTTGGTCCTCTTTTATTTATTCTTTATATAAATGATTTTCAATATTCTTCTGATGTATTATCCTTTATTTTGTTTGCAGATGATTCAAGCATATTTTTTTCACACAAAGATGCACAAGTTCTTGTGCAAACAGTTAACTCAGAGTTGCGCAATATTACCTCATGGATTCATGCTAATAAACTGTCTCTTAATCTTACAAAAACCAATTATATGATATATAGCAATTCGCTCAAGATGTTGCCCGGTGACATTATGTTCAATGGTGTTCTGATAGACAGGGTAACATCAACTAAATTTTTAGGTCTTTATATCGACGAACAATTGAAGTGGAAAACTCATGTAAATAATCTATGCAAAATATTATCAAGGAATACTGGTGTAATTCGTAGGTTGAAGTCTACTCTTCCTAAAAGCATATTACTAATCTTGTATTCTACTTTAATTCTACCTTATATTAATTATGGTGTGCTTGCTTGGGGCAAATCTCTAATAACACAATTAGATAAAATATTCTTGGCTCAAAAGAGGGTAATAAGAACAATCTGTAATGCTGACTTTCGTGCTCATACAAATCCTCTTTTTTATCATCATAGGATTTTAAAGGTATAGAAGATATTTATTATATGCAATTGGTCTCAACTCAGGTGTACTGCCACTGGCATTAGCCAAGATTTTCAAGAGAAACAATCAAATTCACAATAATTATGCCACAAGAGGTGCTTCTGCATTCCACTTACCCCATGCAAGGACAAAGTTTACTCTCAACACTTTAGTTTGCACTGGACCAAGGTTTTGGAACACTCTTGACTCAAGCATTAGCCATTCTGTCAGTATATCTGTCTTCAAACGTAAACTGAAATTGTACTTATTGAATAATTACTTAGTTGTTTCTTAATCTGTAGTGTCATGATTTATATTTGAACTTAATCCATTCCCCAATTTACTACTGTATAGCAACTGCCGACTTACCTTTTCCTTTTTCTTTCCTTTCTCGCCGTAGCTAGCTTTCAGTTTACAGTGAAAGTATATATATATATATTTTTTCTTTCTTTCTCCCCCCACTCGAGCTCTCCCTCTCTTTCCCACTCCCGCCCCCTCTCTTCATTTCTATATCCCACATTATTATCACTCTTATCTCCCCGTTTTGTACATAGTCTCTTCTCCCCACCCATTTTTATTACTCAGTTAAACAATCATATGGTTATTGTTTATAGTTATTTGTTTTAGTACTTTAGCGCCTTTGACGAACATTTCTTGTGTTAATCTATTATATAACCAGGCTGTTAATTCTTGTTGTTTATGTTATTGTTTTTGAGGGACCTGACCTCTACAAGCTAAGCTTTAATTAGGTCTCCTCGTCTTTTCTTCTTTTGTTTTCTCATGTAAATGCATTGTGTGAACTTGATTCTTATAAATGTTCCTCTTATATACTTTGCATGTTATACATTTGTTAAATTGTATTACATTTATGTTGGAAGAAAGACAAATAAACTTGAACACCCTGGAAGAAATATTGATCTGAAAAACTCGAGGCCTATTCATTTTATGGTGGACTCGGTTAAAACTGGGTTATAAATAGAACTAGTTATTTTGTCGAAGTTTAAAGCACTATTGACAACAACAAGGGCAACAACAACAACAAAGGCCAACGGTTTTGGGTAGGTCTACATCTTCTAGTACCGGTTTCTTTCCCCCCTCTCTATTTTCTCTTTAAAAAAAAAATGCTTTATTCATGCGCCCAAGATGACCTGGAAGCCGTTAATTGCCGTGCCAAAGCCTGTGTGGACCACTGGACGGGACTTGTGTAGTGACTCGATAAGAAGAAGATTTTGATAGTTTGTTGGTGATCATGATCGTGCATCCTTGTTGGTGGGGGTCTTACAAAGTATAATGTGGATAAACAAGACAAACGATTGGGATATAGGACTATAAGCCTCGGGTCGTATCATTTTCTTTTTCACGCTCTCCATCCCCTCTCAATTTGTAATATTTTCTTTCTTTCTTTCTTTCTTTCCAATAACTAAGTAAAGAAAATAAAATAAAAATGAAGCTCTATTCCCCCCTAAAATCGCATGACTATATCACAAAATTTGCAGTTTCACCCAAGGGCCAAGATAGCCCACCCCATGCATCCAGGGAGATCCTGCCCCATCTTTCCGTTTTAATTTGTGAGTCATTTCTGAAACACCGCTTTCCAACGGCGAGAATAACCTTTGAAAGTCACAACAAGGACAAAGTTTGTTGACGACTGAAATTCAGCCAACTCTATGTTTGGCCTCCTCCACGCCTTCGAACAGCGCATTTATAAATAGGGGTGTAAACAAAACAAAAATGCAAATAAATACAAAAGATATAGCTAATTTACAATTTGCAAATTGAAATATAAGATAAAATTAAATAAATTTATCTTGAGGTGTATATTTAAAGAATAAATGGACATTTCTAAATAATTTAGTGTATATGTAAGAATTTGTTTAATGGGATTTGAAAAAATCTCCCCCCAAAATGGGACGTGCTACCTTTCAGTGACGTTCTAACTGTTTACGCAAGCGCACTGGCGCCACGTGAGTTAAATAGTAGAAGCTCGGAGGCGAGAAACAGAGTACCGTACCGGCAAAAAGAAGGAAACAAAAGTACTTGTAACTAAAGTTAAAAGATAATAAAGGTAAGTTGATATTACATAATTGTACCATTATATTTAACAAATTTTGGCAGTAACATAAGAACCGAAAATATTTGAGATATAATACGGTGGTGTGGAAATGCAACTGGAGTAATGACCTGCGTCATGCCGGTGCGTGAAGTAGACTATGAAAGTTGTGTGTGTGTAATGTTATTTCAGCGGTGCAACAGTGCAGCCGCTGGAACAGGCAAGCTAGAACCTGAGGTTGGTCCATGGTACCGGGGCCGGGCGGGGGACCTAGCTCCTAGCTAGGGTACTAGAATGATATACCCGGTACTAGTAATTTGAAGGGCCAATGTTTCACAACTGATCTAGAAGTCTACTAGTCTACTTCATTGTAATCTATCTCTTGATGTGTTCACAATAACTGAATAAGATCATAAACAGAGGCGCCAAGTTCAAAGTAGATCAGCAATGCGTGACATTTTCATGACTCGGCGCGCGACCGCACGGGCGAGGGTATAACACATGTATAAGGTATAGAGTTTTTTCGAAATCTAGCGCGCGCGTCGTGCGTGAGAGCGTTTTCAGACCCTCGAAATGCGTGACGTCACGCCTAATGCGTGACACTTGGTAGCTCTGCATAAAGCACAACTGAACTAAACAGAGGTAGTCACCGAGTCTGACCATATTTAATAATAAATTAGGTCTAATAGTACTAGCTAGGCCTACATGTAGGCATTATGATTATGCGCACTGCTGGAAGTTACAGAGCGCGGACATTTTGTGAATGATTAGATTGTTTCTTCAGGGATTTGAAATCACACAAAATGAAAAGCAGCCCTCTCCCATTTCTCAAGAGATTTGCATTTGCCGTACGCCACTTAATATGATGTTGGGGTAGTTTTATCCTTCTCGTTCAGTCGTACATGTAGGGAGCGCAAGCGCAGTGGTTCCTGCAGTGAACAAGCCTCAGCATCAGAAATAGATTAATATAAAAGTGGTATGTTACTGTTAGTGAGTTATGACAGGATTCTACCAGTTTATCTATAGTTTCTTTAAAATCCAATGATCTGATTTTTTGATTTGTTTCAGATGATATTTCTGTATTTTTGAGAAATATGCAAATTTTGAGCAAGGTCAGATGATGGTGACCATTTTCATTGAGTCAGTCTACTATGGCACCGAGGAACTTGGCGTGGCTTTTATAGAAGTTGCTCAAAATCTTTATATTTTTTCAAAATCCTATGAATGTATCATCTGAAACATTGTGATATTTTGACACAATTTTATAAATCGTTGAGCCTACTCTAACTGTGTCAGTCTCTTGTGTTAGGGAGATGTGAGTTGGTCTAGCAGTTCACTTTGTCAGCTCTATGTCTTTGTCTACAAACTGGCTCAGGTGGACCCCACTTTGAAACTGAGTGGCGTTTTTTCGATGGTGATATTGAAAGGATGTAAATAATTATATCTGATTGGTAGATGTCTGTAAAGGCCCAATTACACACAATGCTACATGTCTTTACTGTTCAGACACTTTGTTACACATTATGACAGACAGGGGTTTGTGAATGCAGACTAGTGTTAATGGCGCTGTATTGTGAAGGACGTCATTGAGCTCTCTCAGTGTACTGGTATCTTTGTGAGTGAGCCTGAATGCAGTGTGTAGGAGAGAAATGTAGGTCAGGTTTCATTATACTTCGGTATACTTGGGTGTAGAGACTGGAAGCTTTATCTTATTTGTCCCTCTTTACTGTTGCATCCCGTCTCAAGTATGGTTCAAACTTAATTGGATTGTTTCTCCAATACCTTTCTAGGGATGACTTGAAATTGGTTAATGGTGGCAGCATTGACTACTTCCTTAGGCAGGGCATTCCAATTATTTACACTCCTTATTGAGAAACTATACTGCCTAAATCTTGTGTTGAAACGTTGTTTGTTATGCCCCTCATTGTTCTGTTTGAACAGTTTAGAGTTGAACATACATGTAGGAAGGAGTCATTAGAGATGCATTTAGAGATCTATTGAAACTTTAATTGAGTTTTAGCTCATTCAATAACAAAATAGGTTTCTAGCATTTTGCTACCAGCGCATGGATGTGCACATGCAGTCATTGACAAGCTGTTCAAATTGGGATGTGTTGGGGGGGGGGGGGGGGGAGGGGGAGGGGGCCGGGTGGTGGCCTGGTGGGCCTTTATACAACCAGACTTGACACATTTGAAGTTGGTGAAGCTAAGCTACAGAATACATGTAAATATATATTTACAAAATGATTGACCCCCCTCTTATTAAAAAACAAGGAAATAAAATTAGAATTATTCAAAAAAGATATGTGAATGATTAAATGAAATTATATTAGTAAAACTACACACTGTACATGATACAATGTAGTCTTCATCAATTAATTAATAACCTTGGTCTCAGAAGATGATCATAACATTCATGTGACTTGTGACACACATTCAAGGCGATTGAGCAAACTTTGTTTATTTGGAATGTAAGAGATAAGACCTGATAGATATGACCCAGAAAACTGTTTCAGTTGTTCAATGTACATGTACAATGTAATGATTGATGATGCAATTCACAAGTGTACATTAAACAAACATTGCATCATGTGAGCTCTATAAACTAAACTTGCTTGTCATTACTTCCGTTTTTGGACATACACAACTGTACATTAAGGATCCACATTCATAATTTCTTTATGGCTGAAGCCCTACCGTATGTAAAAATCTTGAAAAGTTTGAGGTCAGGCTTAGATTTTAGTGTCGAGTCCTGTATTCTTCAAGCTTTTTTTAAAAAACCTGTCCCATTGCCAATTAAATATATCATGTAAAGGTGTACGGTACATACATGTACTGTAGTAATGATAGTATGATGTCAAAATGTAACAAGATGGTATTGTGAATATACAGTCGACATAAACATGTACATCATTACATTTATGTAAGCATGTTTCAAAAGATGACCAGGATAATGGTCTTGAAGGTCATTTGAACACCGACTTCATTTACAAGTTTTGTAGATAAATGCCAATGTCTGTCTTGACTTTTGAAGAGGTTTATCTTATCTGAAGTTAGGACTAGACTTTAGATAAAAGTATGATAAGTTTGTCTCAAGTTATGTACACGTTTGTAATAGTATGTATGAAATACACTCTTGTGAATGGCACCCACTGACCTACATGTACAAGTAGCAGTGTTATGATTGCAGTCATCCTGTTATACGTTCTAAAAAAACAGGGACAAAATCCTAAGGTGATAATGTAATAAAGTACTGTTCTTCTATATGGTGTATAATTAGTAAGATTTTAAACTTCCCCCCTATTTATTTCCTATTGAACTCAAGTTTTGTCATCATAATACCTACAATTTACATGCACATACATGTAATTGCTGACTTTGACGACTTTCTCTGAAGAGAAGACAAAAGTGAAACATGATTTTATTTTTGTTCCCCTCAATATTCTACCGGTACCATGCATATTAGTTTCCTGTATGGAATACACCCTTATAAAGAAAAAGATATTTCCTATTCTTGACATTTTATACAGGTAGACGGATACTCTTAAATTTGTACTGGTACGTGCATAGAGAGTGAGGGCTAAAAGTATTAGTAATTCCATCGTCATCTGCTTTTAGATTGGCTGTCAAAACTGTTGGGCTTTAATATACCAGCAAACTGAAGTGAAAGTGATAATTATATAATTTGCTAGAATTTTGATGGTTAATTTCATGAAGAAGGTTTCTCATATGATGGACGGCTGGATGCATTAGACGTTCCCTTCTACCTAGCTGTACACATTGGACTTTGAATATATTAGGAAAACAAATTAAAATAGGTAAAAGTCATTCAAAGTACCAAAAAGGATATTTCCGCTGGATCTGTTGCTGAAATTAGAGGAGTGTATTGCTGTGCTTGTATTATCTGCTGTCTCGCCTTTCATCAAACTCAGTTAGATTTGATATCCTAGGATTTAACTTCAAACAGATATCTCGTGCTGTCGAGATTCTATTACGGACTCTCTAATGTATAAACTACATGAATTACATGGATTAACACTCCTGTACTGAATTCATATCAATCAACTACTTAGTACTTTGCAAAGGTACATGCTAGGCAAGGGAGATGGGAGTTTTACAGCGTTAGACTTACCAGTAATCATTTATATGAGTGATAGACCTGTGCTATTGACAAATTGTTGTATCCATGCTGCACATGTTTCATCAAAAGTTGGATTGATTGAAGTTACCTTTTTGAACTTAAGTTGGGATTGATTGAACTAAAGTTGCTGACGTTGACATTCTTCAACACACCCAGACGTTGTTCTGCAGACTATTCTTGTTGGATCATTCATTGTTCAGACTTTTAAGCCGATCTCACAGAATTTTCAGCCGATTGTCCCAAAAAAAAAAATTGTGCTGAATTTTGATCTGCTGTTTCTTGGCAAAAAGAGGACTTCAAGTTCAAGCAACTAATATTTCACAATGGATAGCAGTAAGTACTGTGTATAGTGATACATTGTATCTAAGAAATAAGATACTAGTAACACAAGCATGAGATAATATAAGGCCCACTTTAAACAAAAAAAATGGGGAAGGGGGGGGGGGGGGGTGTAAAAACTGTTAAAAATGCAGTACTGTACATATTGTACTTACATTACTTTTGCATGTGTTGGCCTAAATGTACTGTAAATGCTTTTTACCTTTAATTTAGAGTGACTGGCGATTGACTTTTACAACTTTTTTTTTCTTCATGAAAACTTGTAAAAGTCTGTTTATTAAATAGCTCTGCTGATATGATCAAGGAGTTACCAGCACTCCTTGATATGATTATCAATTTAACAATCAAATTTGTAGAATCGATAAATAATCTGCAGTTTCCACGAAAAAAAAGGTCAACAAATTGTTAAAGCTTCGGTAGAGTAGTAAAGTGATGGCATACATGTTTAACTATCTTTTCCAAGCTTACATTGAGGTCAGGGCACCGTTGCATAAAACTTTACCATTGATGGTAATACTGTATACCATCAATGGCATAAGTACCATGGTAACAGGGCTCAGCAACCAATCAAATCAAGGTTTCCATGGAAGTTAGTAGTTACAATGTACCATTGATGGCAAAGTTACCATCAATGGTAAATTTTTCCAACGGGGCCAGGCAGTAGGAGTTAAAAATAGAAATAAAAAGTTTTCCAGACTTTGTTGTTCAGGAAAGTAGTGGTATTCCTCAAGGAAACCCCTGACCACAGTATGACTGTCACATTATTGTCACAAGAAAAAGTGTTTACTTTTTATTGATTTGCTTTTGAGTACTAGCGCTCCGGGTTAATACGCAACACTACAGTATGTGTCATTTTTGTCCATTTAATGGTTAAAACCTTACAAACTTTCTGTTTGAAATTTTGTATATATATCTCTTTCAGTTTTTAGAGAGAGAAAGTTGAACACATGACAGGAAGAGTGTGCTATTCTGAAATAAAAGTAAAGAAATTGGGGCTTGTGAAATTTGGTGATGCAATTGACTAAAGACTATAAAAGTACATTTTTGTTGCATGGTTTCTTTCACAAAAGTTGAAAGGAAATCCTGATTGCTCAATATCCTTTTGGTTTTTTTTGATTTTTTTTCTTCTGAAAAGGAAAAGTGAAAATAGTATTTTTAAGTACTGTAGTTTGTTTCGTAAAATTTGTATCACAACGTACATGTACATGCGCAGATACACACATCCTCAATTAGTGGTTTAAATTAATTTTTTTATTTGAGGTCATTCATTTACCGGTACTGTTTATACAAGACAGTAATATAAAATTAGTAAGTGCATGGACTGTGTGGTCAGTTTTACTTGTAAACTCATTGATTTACAATATAAACTGGCTCATATTACAAGGGATGGGGGAAAGAGAATAGAAATGTCTTGATTTCATGTAGGTCTTGGGATTTGAATAGTTTTATAAGTTGAAGTAGCTTGAAACTGAAACATATACTGTTCATGATTGTTTTGATATTCTGGTTGTCATTATCCAAAGTTCCAAACTTTTTCTTTCTTTCTCAGTTCAATTCAATTTGGTTTTTATTGTTAAAAAAAAGAATGTGGCTAAAGTCTGGAGACAAATAATATTGATATATTTTCTGTTCATGTACTATACATGTACAGGTACATGTACTTTACAGTAAAACACAGGAAAACATGAAGTATATAATATGCATGTAGATCAATAAGGAAAATGTGACTTCATGCATTATCAAAGAAGATAATGTTTAACAGGAATTGTTAAATTGGATAGATTTTTACAAGACTATTTGTGCCATGGATAAATAAGATAAATAGTAAGCATATACAGTACATGTAAATAAACTTTGAGTTTGCCTTTTCATTATAGGCTTATTACGTGTTTGTAATCCGGCTTAATCAGCTCAATGATACGCATTCTGCCAGATACCAAACAACAGACAGACTTGTTTACAAAAAGATGAACAATAAACCTCTATGCGGTCTTGGGGAGATGTGCATTATTCAATGAAAACAAATCAATAGAGTCTACGCTGTACATGTAGGTCATGAGCATACAATGTATATAAATGAAGATTATAAACTGAATAAGAATTGTTCTACTTTATGTCTATGTGATGTGACCATTGACAATGTACATGTACATGTATTGTGCTGAAGGGATTTTTTTTTTCTGGGGGGGGGGGGGTGGTACATGCATGTAGTTACTCAGATTTATTGGCTGTTTAAACTTGATGCTTGACCATATTTTTGGGGTCTTCTATGTGTCTGTGTACTTGTGTATGTAATTATTTAATACCAGTATTTTTGTGCAGCCATCGAGGCATAACTTTGAAGAAAAAAAAAACCATGAATTAGAAATACATGTACATGTAGGGATTGATTTACTTTGTGGTTTCGTTTGGGGAAGGTTAGTATTTCCTGTTCAACACCTTCCTCCTCTCATATTTATTTTCTTATTCATCAACACAGTCTGCAGTCTGCAGTCTGCGGACGTACTGTAATGATACCTACAATTTTACTTAACTGTCATAAGGCTTGTTTCTCCCAAAATAGCTCCAATTGTATTAAAGCGTTTCATAGTCATATAAATAATGCAATATGAAAAACATTATTTCCTTGACGGTACCTGTACATTGTATACAATGTACAAACAAACTTGTGTGGATGTATTCGTGGAAATCTTTATTTAGTATGTGCATTGTAGGCGTAAGTTCCGAAGCATACATAATTCTGTGCCTGCACATTCAAGTCTGTGACTTTGTGTTGTCATTCAAGATGCCAGGATATTGCCCTCACTTTAACATTGCAATGCAGGGCTGGCGGGGTTGTATTACATGTATATAATAATAGCATGTTTTATAGTCATATATTGCAATGTAGAGGTGTCGCGGTCGGGTAGATACATCGCCGGACTGTCAAGCACGAGGTCCTCGGTTTGAGTCCTGCCTCGACACTAATGTCCTTTGGCAAGACATTGATCTACATGTACATTTGCCACACTCAACTCAGGTGATGTAAATTGGTACCTAGCTGGCAGGAATTAATTCCTTGAAATGCTGGAGCGCTGCATTATTATTATTATTAATGTGAAAAACATTATTTACATGTACATGTACATGTACAAACAAATGTGTGTGGATGTACTCATGGAAATCTTTATTTAGTATGTGCATTGTAGGCGTAAGTTCTGAAGCATACATAATTCTGTGCCTGCACATTCAAGTCTGTGACTTTGTGTTGTCATTCACGATGCCAGAATATTGCCCTCACTTTGTCAATGCAATGCAGGGGGTCGTATTATTAATGGCATGTATCACATGACCCGCATTCCCCCTGGGAGGGATTATGTAATAGTGTGCAGGCACAAACCCTTGTCTGCTGTAATACCTCTTTGGTAAAACGGTCTCTGAACTGTAAGACTATGAAGCTCTCCAGTTTACTGGACTCCATAGGCCCTGTGCTATAACAGTGTCAGCAGGGACATGTCTAAGCAGAGACTGATATAGTTAGGCTTGACTCTAGGCTTTATTGATTTATGTTCAATGTCAGTAGAGTCTGTGCTTGCAGAATAGGATTGAATATGTGTACACTGTAGTAGACTCAGACTGGGCTGAAAGGGGGTGTGTCCTCTATGTAGCCATAACAACATGTAGTAGTCTCAAGCCTGAACTTAACAGACCTCTTACTACTTGTAAGCGTACAGTTGTGGATGTAAGCTTCATCGTGGGCAATATTCACTCAAATACTTGTGCCTTTGAAATAAATGTTTGGTGGCTGATTGAATACTGCAGACTTGTACTTGTAGATGGACCAGTCCAAAGTTCATTGTACATTTATATTGTCCCACAATTACATCAAATACTTAAAATGTACTTAAAATGGTACATGAACATATACATAATGTATGCATGTACATGTACATGTAGGCGATATGTTCAGCAAAACAATTAAGACCCCCAAAATTGTCAAAGCTTGCTTCAAACTACTCCGTGAACATTATACACATCAATTGGCTTTAACATACCGGTACAAGGCACCGATAACTCCAGTAGAGCATAATTTTTCTTTTATCTTTGAGTATTTGCAATCAAGATTATGAAGTATGCATACTTATGGTATTGTTTATTTTGAGATAAATAGGATCCGATATGCCATGATTGATGTGCCCTAAGAACCTCTTTTATTGAGTGATAAGGTATACTTCCCAAGGTGAACCTGTACTTGAACTGTGCTAAAGTGTCTCATTAAAACACAGGTCAGAGAACATTAGGCAAAAGAAAACAATTAAGTATGCATGTGTAGGTCACATAAAACAGAGGCCTTTTTAAATTTTGGAGCATTTCAACTGATCTGGGGGGTGTTTCACAAAGCCTTTTATCAATGACAAATGACAAAAAAACAGTGACAAGTCTGCTAATAACCAATCAGAAGCAAGGATTTCAGTAGCTTAAACAAAAACTATCATTTGTCTCTGATGACAAGTTTTGTGAAACACCTCCAGCTTTTTCTTATCCCTCAAGGCAGAACATTCCGCAGTTTGGGCCCTGCATGAGCAAAGCTAAGACAAAACAAGCAATCCAGTTGTAAGACTTTTTTTCTTATTATATGTACCGTATTTATGTAATTTTGATTTTTATTCACTGTAAGCGCTTTGGGCCTAATGGGAAAAGCGCGGTATAAGTAATAATAATAATAATAATGAATAATCTATATCTTTTTTTTCCTCACAGATTTCATTCCTAAGTTAGTGAACGACTGTCCCAACATGGCTGAAGCTCACGCGGCCGTTGCGTTTCAGTTCACCGTCACACCGGACGGCATTGATCTCAACGTCAATCATGAAGTCCTCAAAGCCATCTTTGACAGCGGCAAACGATCATGGGGAGACAAGTTCAGGAGATTCCAGGTAATAATAATAATATGTCTTGTTTACCCAGGGTAGCGTCATCAGTATTCATACTGTTCTCCCTGAGGGCCCTGCAATCATATTATTACCCCGGTCATCGAATTCAGGCTTACCCTCACACAATGTATGCACATTCTCCACTCCCTGGGGAGCATTCCAGCCAGGCGTCATTTTTACAAGCGCACACTTGCTAATCCTACCGGGTACCCATTAAAACTGATAAAAATACACTGTCATCAGGTTGAAGGAAAAGTTTAGTTATATAACAGCGTTTTAAAATCCCCTACTTGACAGAAAAATACATAGACAAATATCATACAGGTGTATTTACCATACATTTACTTTTTGGGTCACTTTGTTTCCATGGTTAAAAATGGTATTTTGAACCAAATCCCCCCATGAGACAATGTGCAGTTGGTAGTTTGATAAACACAATTTTTTTCTTTCTCATTTACCCTTGCTCCTTCTGTAAAAGAAAGATAAATAATATTGAATATAAAGCAGCTTTTCCATCACGAAAAAATGCTCAATGCGCTGGAGAAGTACATGAACAATAGATTACTGGGAAACAGAGTATATTGAAATATATTTTGATGTGTCTTATCCTTTTCTCTCGCTCTCTCTCTCTCTCTTTCTCTCCCTTCTCTGTCCCCTCTCTGGTCTGTTCCCTCTTTCATACTTACCCCTCTCGTCTCCATCTCTCTCTCTCTCTCTCTCCCTACTCTGTCCCCTCTCTGGTCTGTTCCCTCTTTCATACTTACCCCTCTCGTCTTCATCTCTCTCTCTCTCTCTCTCTCCCTACTCTGTCCCCTCTCTGGTCTGTTCCCTCTTTCATACTTACCCCTCTCGTCTCCATCTCTCTCTCTCTCTCTCTCCCTACTCTGTCCCCTCTCTGGTCTGTTCCCTCTTTCATACTTACCCCTCTCGTCTCCATCTCTCTCTCTCTCTCTCTCCCTTCTCTGTCCCCTCTCTGGTCTGTTCCCTCTTTCATACTTACCCCTCTCGTCTCCATCTCTCTCTCTCTCTCTCTCCCTACTCTGTCCCCTCTCTGGTCTGTTCCCTCTTTCATACTTACCCCTCTCGTCTTCATCTCTCTCTCTCTCTCTCTCTCCCTACTCTGTCCCCTCTCTGGTCTGTTCCCTCTTTCATACTTACCCCTCTCGTCTCCATCTCTCTCTCTCTCTCTCTCCCTACTCTGTCCCCTCTCTGGTCTGTTCCCTCTTTCATACTTACCCCTCTCGTCTCCATCTCTCTCTCTCTCTCTCTCCCTTCTCTGTCCCCTCTCTGGTCTGTTCCCTCTTTCATACTTACCCCTCTCGTCTCCATCTCTCTCTCTCTCTCTCTCCCTACTCTGTCCCCTCTCTGGTCTGTTCCCTCTTTCATACTTACCCCTCTCGTCTTCATCTCTATCTCTCTCTCTCTCCCTACTCTGTCCCCTCTCTGGTCTGTTCCCTCTTTCATACTTACCCCTCTCGTCTTCATCTCTCTCTCTCTCTCTCTCCCTACTCTGTCCCCTCTCTGGTCTGTTCCCTCTTTCATACTTACCCCTCTCGTCTCCATCTCTCTCTCTCTCTCTCTCCCTTCTCTGTCCCCTCTCTGGTCTGTTCCCTCTTTCATACTTACCCCTCTCGTCTCCATCTCTCTCTCTCTCTTTCTCCCTACTCTGTCCCCTCTCTGGTCTGTTCCCTCTTTCATACTTACCCCTCTCGTCTCCATCTCTCTCTCTCTCTTTCTCTCCCTACTCTGTCCCCTCTCTGGTCTGTTCCCTCTTTCATACTTACCCCTCTCGTCTTCATCTCTCTCTCTCTCTTTCTCCCTACTCTGTCCCCTCTCTGGTCTGTTCCCTCTTTCATACTTACCCCTCTCGTCTCCATCTCTCTCTCTCTCTTTCTCTCCCTTCTCTGTCCCCTCTCTGGTCTGTTCCCTCTTTCATACTTACCCCTCTCGTCTTCATCTCTCTCTCTCTTTCTCTCCCTTCTCTGTCCCCTCTCTGGTCTGTTCCCTCTTTCATACTTACCCCTCTCGTCTCCATCTCTCTCTCTCTCTTTCTCCCTACTCTGTCCCCTCTCTGGTCTGTTCCCTCTTTCATACTTACCCCTCTCGTCTCCATCTCTCTCTCTCTCTTTCTCTCCCTTCTCTGTCCCCTCTCTGGTCTGTTCCCTCTTTCATACTTACCCCTCTCGTCTCCATCTCTCTCTCTCTCTCTCCCTTCTCTGTCCCCTCTCTGGTCTGTTCCCTCTTTCATACTTACCCCTCTCGTCTCCATCTCTCTCTCTCTCTTTCTCTCCCTACTCTGTCCCCTCTCTGGTCTGTTCCCTCTTTCATACTTACCCCTCTCGTCTCCATCTCTCTCTCTCTCTTTCTCTCCCTTCTCTGTCCCCTCTCTGGTCTGTTCCCTCTTTCATACTTACCCCTCTCGTCTTCATCTCTCTCTCTCTTTCTCTCCCTTCTCTGTCCCCTCTCTGGTCTGTTCCCTCTTTCATACTTACCCCTCTCGTCTTCATCTCTCTCTCTCTTTCTCTCCCTTCTCTGTCCCCTCTCTGGTCTGTTCCCTCTTTCATACTTACCCCTCTCGTCTCCATCTCTCTCTCTAGAACCATATGGTCACAACGACCTACCCAGCTAGTCCGGCTAGTTGGTTAGCTGTCTTGGTAGCGATCGTAGCCTGTACCCTGGCTAAAATGGACCCATCTCTAGGAGTGATTGATTTCATCAAAGATCATTTCCTACCAGTGTAAGTTCTCTTGAGTTAAATTGTTTTGGGTCGTTATAAACTCTTTGGCCCGAATTCACAAAGGAGGTTTAGAGGTTTAAACCCTCATTTACATAACCCATGGTTTAAAAATTGGCGCAAAATAAGCGTACCTTGCCTTGCGCGCGTCTAATATTGGAACTCTGACTTGTGTCACGCTTATTTTGTGATTATTTTAAACCATGGGTTTAATGTAAATGAGGTTTTAAACCATGGGTTAAATCTAAACCTCCTTTGTGAATTCGGGCCTTTGGGTTTCTCCTAAAGAGCCATTTCTTATGCTTTCCAGAGCCTCGCTGCACAAAACTTACCATTGATGGTAACTTTGTCATCAATGGTAACTACCATGGAAACCTTGATATTGATTGGCTGTTGAGCCCTGTTACTGTAGTAGTTGCCATTGATGGCAAAGTTACCATCAATGTTAAAAGGTATAGACCAGTTCTGGTCATGCAATTGCATTGTGAAAGAAACAGTGTGGAATTGATCAGAAAAGGTTGATCATCTAGCATATAAGTATTGGTGTGCACTGCATGCAAGGTTCTTGAATCATCAAAATGATAAGAATTTCGCCCAGTCTTGGTAAAGTTACAAGCACTGTACACAGAAAGATGTATATGGGACTACGGGATATCTATCCAGTCCGGATAGATATAATAATTTACCAAATATATCAATTAGTAGGCGGTTTCCTGGCAGAATTTGTATCATCACATATTAGTCAAAACATATTCTTTCACATGATTGGTAATAAAAGCTTCCATTTCATTTTGTGAGTGGGGGGCGTTTCCAAAACTGGTCTATACCTTTAAATTTTATGCAACGGGCCCAGATATCTCTCGTTGAGTGCTGAAACGCCAAAAACCACTTTATGCTTACATGTATGTGTGTCCTTCTTATGTTTTGGTACCCTCATCACTACTTAACTCATCACATTTCCCAAAGGATCACTGACGTACTTGATCACCATGATTCTCTTCTGCATCTCTTCTGTACAGGAGCCTATTGGGTGAGATGGTTACCGCATCCCTATCGGTTCTCATCTTTGTGACTCTGCTCTGGCTGTTCATCATCTACATGCTACGTTACACACTCAAGATGATACTCTCCTATAGAGGCTTCATGTATGAGACTCATGGCAAGGTGTCATGGCAAACTAAACTATGGCTGGTAGGTCTAATCTTGCATTAAAACGATTAACTGAACGTAACCAACAATGAATATGAATACCCTATACACTCAAGATGATACTCTCTAGGTGTTATTATAAGACGCACAGGGCCAAAATATCTTGGCAAACTAAACTGGCTGTAGGTCTAATCTCGCTTTGAAATGATACCTGAACGTAAATAATAATAAAAAGGTTACTCATAAAGCGCTTACCACCGAAGTCTCTTAGCGCTATTATCAATTATCAGTGTTAACACTCTACATACTCATACTACTACAGTAGGTTCTAGGAAACTAGATCAGGGTTGGTAGGTCTAATCTTGTATTAAAACAATTAACTGAACTTTAATCAACCATTAATGTAACCAACCATACACTGAAATTACAGAGGTTTCATGTATAAAGCACAGTGCAAAAGTTGATAATAATAATAATAATAGGCATTTCAATAGCGCCGGTTATCTAGATAATTCTATTCCGAGGCACATTTATTATTACCCTGACTTTAGCCTAGCTGCTGTTTATACAGCTCTCTAGCATTTCAAGGAATTAATTCCTGCCAGGTACCCATTTACATCACCTGGGTTGAGTGTGGCAAATGTAGATCAATGTCTTGCCAAAGGACACTGGATACTGAACGCTATCCAACTATCGATGTAAACACACTATACACTACAGTTACTCTTATCCTACAGAGACTCATGTACAAGATACAAGGCCGTTCCATCTTACAAAGGTTGATGAGTCACTCGGGCCTACTTCCGGCCTTATTTTCAAATGTTTACCACACTACAAAGTTTGTCGTCCAGGGGGTAAATCTAGGGACCAATTAGAGGCCTAATTGGGATAAGATCCGATGGTGAAATAGCCCTGAACCTGTATGGAGATTTAGAATTGAGTTGACTCACTTAATAACCAGCCACCTATTCTTGGAGTTTTCATTACAACTTTTGTAATTTTGATTTAACAGTTGCCACAAAATAAATACAATAAAAATTTCAATTAACAACGTTGGTATAATTTGGATTGAATAAAATGGTGAATTTATTAAGATATTATGGCAGCTGATTGCTGAATCTTTAAATCATTTACAAAGACAAAACAGGATACAGTTTATGGTCTGTTTGGAGCCAGAAGGGTATTAACTCAAATACTGTTACACAGAGATAACACCCTTCTGGCTCTCAACAGATAATATATAAGATAAACATGTAGAATCAATATACGGTCAAACCTGTCTACAGCGACCGCCCAAGGGAAACATAAAATGTGCTAGTTGTAGACAGGTGGTCTTTGTAGACAGGTTCCTTTAGTACATGTTTCAATGAGAAACCATTTTCAAGGGAAACAAAAGATGTGCTAGTTGTAGACAGGTGGTCTTTGTAGACAGGTTCCTTTAGTACATGTTTCAATGAGAAACCATTTTCAAGGGAAACAAAAGATGTGCTTGTTGTAGACAGGTGGTCTTTGTAGACAGGTTCCTTTAGTACATGTTTCAATGAGAAACCATTTTCAAGGGAAACATAAAATGTGCTAGTTGTAGACAGGTGGTCTTTGTAGACAGGTTCCTTTAGTACATGTTTCAATGAGAAACCATTTTCAAGGGAAACAAAAGATGTGCTTGTTGTAGACAGGTGGTCTTTGTAGACAGGTTCCTTTAGTACATGTTTCAATGAGAAACCATTTTCAAGGGAAACAAAAAATGTGCTAGTTGTAGACAGGTGGTCTTTGTAGACAGGTTCCTTTAGTACATGTTTCAATGAGAAACCATTTTCAAGGGAAACAAAAAATGTGCTTGTTGTAGACAGGTGGTCTTTGTAGACGGGTAGACAGGTGGTCACTAAAGCAGGTTTGACAAGAAGCCTTGTAAGAATTCATGTGTGTGAGTGATGTCATAATGCACCTGCTACTGAGACAGCAAATATCAACATTGTAGAAATCTTGAATTTTGGGGGTCGAGTATAAGACGATGTGCTCCTAGTCAAAACTTGACTTTTTTTTGTTTCTTCCCATACAGATAAGCTTGAGGGTGTTCTGTGCAAGGCATCCCAAGTTATACAGCTACCAGGCCTCTCTACCAAACCTGCCGCTACCTAAGCTCAAAGAAACTATGGAAAGGGTAAGACAAGGCATGCCAACAATTGTTGACTCTTAGAACCCAGGCCTAGAAAATGGATGCCCAGGTATTCTTTGCTGTAATGCTTACATTATACAAAAGACAAAGCATTTCAACAAATGTTGACTCTTAGAACCCAGGTTTAGAAAATGGATGATTGATTGCTGTAATGTTTACAGTATACAACGTCGTAACCCATCCCTCCACCTTGATGAAAAGCACATGTATGCTCTGCACACAGAAATTGGTATTAACATACACATGTGGCATTAATGTTTGGTCCTAACAATCCAGCCATTTCTCAACATATTTTGAATATCGGCCTTGATGCGCCTTGAGCATCTCTAGAGATGGATATGTTGCACTTTTATTGTTATTATATTATTATTATTATCAGCGATGTGAAGCGCAATACTGTGAGTGAACATTTCTACTGTGATATTCTTCCAAATTGAAATAAAAAGATTGAGAAAGCTCACACATTATTTTTTCACCATTACAAGAACTCCAGCTTCTGTTTGATACCCATACTATTTGACCTTGTTTGTAAACAGTACCTGAGATCTGTCAAAGGCTTCCTAAGTGATGAAGACTATGGTGAAATGGAACGTCTGGCTGAGGAGTTCCAATCTTCTATCGGTGATCGCCTCCAGCGCTACCTACAGCTCAAATGGCTCTGGTCTACAAACTACGTCAGTGACTGGTGGGAAGAATACGTCTACCTGAGAGGGCGCTCTCCAATCATGGTCAACAGCAACTATTATGGGATGGTATGTACACTTCATTATCTTGGCATGTACAGTCAAACCTGCTTTAGTGACCATCTGTCTACAAAGACCACCTGTCTACAACAAGCACATTTCTTGTTTTCCTTGAAAATGGTTTCTCATTGAAACATGTACTAAGGGAACCCGTCTACAAAGACCACTTTTTGTGTTTCCCTTGGGCCGTCGCTGTAGACAGGTTTGACTGTAATATCATATTGAATCAGAAGGTGTATACTGTGTTACTGTGGTTTCTTTGAGAGGGGTATTGTAAGCATCGTAGCGAAGCTTTGTTTGGTCTCTTAGTAATTTGACAAATGATGTTTTCATCTGACAGTTTTACACATTTATTTTTTATTCTAATGGTGTTTAGATATTATTTCAACATGTTTCTTTTTTTGAAGGATGATTACTCAATGTCAATGCATATTATATACCTCTCTTTAGAAATCTACCCATTTGATTGGTTGAAATTGCAGTCGTGGTTTTAGATATTCCCGCCAACCAGTCAATAGTCTTGTGAAAAGTGCCCTCATACCCGCCTACCGGTCAATAGTCTTTTTAAAGATGCCCGTTGCCCAAGGTAACAGGCCACATAAATAAATTGTGCTCAGATCCCCATTGCTTTACGTATTAAAATTGTCTCTGTGCGAGCGCGGACACCATACAGTGCTTTTGTCTGAGATTCCCAAAAGATTGAAACTTTCAGTCATTTTTCAGTGAAGATTAACAGACGGTGTATCAGATTTTCTGTGATGTTTTAACCAATCTTTACTCAATAAGAATAAGGTAAGAATTCTTAGTAGATTTTTGTTTCACTTCGGCATATAAAAGACATATCGACTGCTTTCATATTCGAGGTCTGGCTGTTTTTTAGGCTCTCGGGAACTAGCACATCCTACCATGACCCCTCGGCGCCCCGCCAACCCAGGCGCGCCTCAGGGTCATGGTAGGATGTGCGCGCGTTTCCTTGAGCCTATAAAACTGACATGCCTCTCAAAGCAGTCGATATCTCTATAATATTGACTTCAAATTTTGTTGCTGACCTACAACAGAACAAACAAAATATGACTAATTTACAATCCCTCTTCAAATCTTTGCGCAGGACGGTATCGCTATCAAGCCCACCTGCTTCCAAGCTGCCCGTGCTGCTAACGTCACAGTGGCTCTGTTACAGTTCAGAGAGGCGATAGATCATGAAGTAGTGCAACCCATCATGGTCCAGAAGGCTGTACCTCTGTGCTCTCAGCAGTATGAAAGGGCTTTCAATACGACCAGAATCCCTGGCTTAGAGACAGATAGGTAAGATTGATTGATGGATTGATTGATTGATTGATGAATGGAGTAAGGAGATAGATCATGAAGTAGAGAAACCAATCATGGTCCAGAAGGCTGTACCTCTGTGCTCTCAGCAGTATGAAAGGGCTTTCAATACAACCAGAATCCCTGGCTTAGAGACAGATAGGTAAGATTGGTTGATAGATGGATGGATGGATGGATGGATGGATGGAGTGAGGAGATAGATCATGAAGTAGTGAAACCAATCATGTTCCAGAAGGCTGTTCCTCTGTGCTCTCAGCAGTATGAAAGGGCTTTCAATACGACCAGAATCCCTGGCTTAGAGACAGATAGGTAAGATTGGTTGATGTATCTACATGTATGTAGATTGATGGATGAGTTTTGTTTTCTTGCTTAGAAGAAAAGTAGTTAAAAAGAGTCAGGATACCTACAGTTTTAGGTCCTCTTCATAGGATGCCCCAATTTTTGCAGTAGCTCTATTGTTTTGTATTCAATCAATGATTCCTTGTCCATAAGGCTATGAATAACTTCCCTCTACATTGAGGCTTAGCCAGTGGTTGACTCCTTGCAGAAATAGAACATGACAGATCAGGGTACAAATTGAAATATTCCATCAATTTAAGCAACTTTCATCTTTCCTTTTTCTCCTGAATGCAGCTGCATTTGTATCCAGGTCCCCGTCTTATAAACAGTTGCGATTGATCGTAACTTATTTGCGATTGTTATCAATCACAACTATTTACATACATGTAAGAGATAGGGGACTTCAAACTTGGGTTTCATTCAAGGACTTAGATTTGGATCAATTGCAACTCTTTATAACATGGGGTCCTGGTTGCCAACAGGGAATTCAGCATTTAGCGGGCTAACACAGTTTGCTACAAGTACACAGCTAAAATGTTGAAGGTTTAAGTGGGAAATTTGTAAAATTAGCACGTTATATCTTACTTCAATGTGTAATATGAAAGGTTTTTGTCTCGCCATCTTACAGACTGATCCATCACGCAACCAGCAATCACATTGTGGTCATGTCTAAAGGACGCTATTACAAGCTTATCATCCAATCAAATGGAAGCCTTATCAAGCCGTGTGAACTGGAGAAGTAAGTATCCCCCAGCATCAATAAACAAAACATTTTGGGTGGTATTCTCGAAAGGGGACTAACTTTAGTCCATGGTTTAATCCACCGACTAAGTATGGAATGCCAATCGTCCATATGAATATGTTTTTGAATAATTTAATCTGTTACTTAATTCAAATAAAATGTAATAACATAATTAATAAACAACAATATAACTGTGATATAATTATGTTATCATGGTAATTTAGGGACATATCAAATTATTCAAAAATATATTAATATGGACACTTGGCATTCCATACTTAGTCTGTGGATTAAACCATAGACTAAAGTTAGTCCGCTTTCGAGAATACCACCCTCATCTTCAGTTATAAATGTCAATTATAATGCATGTGTAGTTATAGTTACGTAATATCCAATCCAATCCAGGAATTTATAAAGCGCCAATATCTAGTTGCCTAATCAAAGGCACTGATTAGACTGTAAAACTTCTAAAAATGTCTGTTCATGATTCTAACTGGGAAAGACAAAAAAGCAGTGACTAATTGTAAGCAATCTTAAATAGGTATGTCTGTAGTTGAGTTCTGAAAGTGGATAACTGGTGACAAGAGTGAAGGATTAATATGTACCATTATTGCCATTGCATGCATCATACAATCAGCTATGCATAATCTTTATTCACAAATAATTGGTTAATGATTGTGTGGTGTACAAGGAGAGCCAAGTTTGACTGTGCTATAGAAGAACTCATAATTATAAATAATATTATAGGGATATATGAATATTGCAAAATTGTTTACTTTACTTGCATCAAAGAGAACTGTTGCTGAGCTAGCTAGCGCCGCGAGCGTCCCTGGACGGTGTGTGCGCTCTATAAGTTTACAGTCTATTATTATTATTATTGATTGAAAAAATGAACATACCTGTACATGCATGTTATTCTCCAATGATTTTTTTAAACTACCAAAAGGATGTAGTGAGTGCATTGTTGATGTTGCACACTTTCGAAGCATAGTGTTTTATTATTATTATTATCAAATAATGGTTGAATTTGATTTGTTTTTTAGGCAATATCAGGAGATTTTGGATGACCCAGAAGAGCATCACGCTGAGCGTCGTCTAGCCGCACTCACTGCAGGAGACAGGTACATATACAAATCATTTAAAGCTACACTGTCCTACTTGTAGCTACTTGGTCCCTCTATATAGGAAACAATGCCTAATCGGTGACCATCGGTCCCCCATGATCCTCTTTTTCTTATGAGAGCTGAGTTTATGAGATAACCGCCTGTCCAGTGACCTTGCAGATCTCTCCTATAAACCAGTACAGATAAGCTTTAATTTTTCTGATTTATGCTGATCAAGAGACCCAGAATGTCAATTCCGTAATGAGATTTCTGAACTAGGAGAATGTACATCAACATCACCAATATTATGTCATCTAAAAAACACCTGTAACTTTGTCTGACTGATTTGCAATCTACTCTAAAATTGGCCATTAATTAAAGCTGCTCATTCCCCTTGAATGATATAATCTCTATAATGAATTTGCTAAAAAAAATCTAATCATTTTTTGACAGAAGAACAAGTGACTGTCAATTATTGAAAGTTCTTGAAAATCCAGATTTGAGTAAGATAATTGAACAGCAGCAACAAAATAATGCCTGCCAACTAAGTAAAACTATGTCGGTGTGGCTCCAATAAACATTGATGAAAGACTGTTTTAAGACTGGACACTCATTGAAATACTAGCCTTACCACACCAGATAATGAGATACAATAGTAGTGTTTGATTAAAGATCATACAAAGTTTTGGTAAGGGGTCATGTATTTGGTTCAAATGTTCATATTGGAAGCTTATGCGACCCTACAATATTCAATGATCGTTGTCGTGGTTGAAATCGAGTCTAAAGTGATGAAATAATAAATAATAAAACTCTTTATGTTGTATGGCTCCCTCTCAAAGTCAAGATATTAATTTAGCTATAAAACAATGTTTCTTGACTAAAATCGACTAATTGGCCATTGCCCTTTGGAAATTATATATCACAACTACATATTCTGAGATTGTCATGGTCGCATCTACCTTTGTATGGCCATAGGCGCTATTTGAAATTTATGAAAATTTACCGGGAGCACCGGCTAATTTTGATATTAAATTTTTCTGTAAAGCAGAAGTGTTTTGGGGGCTAATTTTGTTAGTGCTTAGAGTACATCCACAGGGGCATCCAAATATATCAAAATTGTAAAAAATCACCATCCAGCCAATTTCCAAAATTTACCAAAACTTTGTAATACCTTGAAACTACTAGAGGAAGGTGCTAATCATGTTTTATCACTACCCTTCTACTAAACATTTCAGTAGATGTTTCTTCATTTTGTGACCAATTCAAGTCCCAGAAAGGGCATCGAAATGTCAGTCAATATTTCCTATTTCATGTTAACACCTTGTGAAGATGACTTTTATATTATCTATCTTTATAACACATGATTATTTTGTGACATCATATAAAGATAAACATCACTGATGGTATCAAAGGTTGGTATTTAGGATACTTTTATGGTAATGGCAGATCAGATACAATCAAAGGGTTGAGACAAAATGAAGAGATTGTTATGAGACATTTCATGAAGCCACTGAGCATCACTGAGATGTACATGTATGAAGTGAAATACAAGGTAGAATAGATTATGGGTAATGGGAGGTTCTGAATTATTTATGACGGTCACATTTTCAGTAAGAAACTAATATAAATAAATGCCAGTCAAGTGATTTAGTGGAATTTTCCCCACTTCTAGAGTAATATTCTTTTGCATACAATGGTTTCTGGTTTCACAGAATATACCAACAACAATAATTATTAAAAAAACGCCAGACAAACAAACATACAACAAGAAGAAATAAAAACAGTAGTGATGATTACTATTATAAACCCCTTTCACACTTGTCTAAATTCAATGCAATTCAATTAAAATTTTATTGGTCCAAAAGGAAATTTGTTGCGTTTACATGCATTTACAGAGAAAAAATAAATAAGATATATATGTGACGTGATACATACAACATGAGACAAGTATAGAGAAAATAAACATATAGCACTTTAACATTATCATTATATCGATATTTCCTCTTAACTAGAATCCCATGGGCCGCGGCTCGTCAACGCTTCTTCATGGATGGTGTGAACAAGACCTCTCTTGCTGCCATAGAAACCGCTGCCTTTGTGGTTGTCCTTGATGAGGAGGTGCATGAGTATGACATCGTAAGTACCGCAAACTCACACCAATAACATTTCTCCCATGTGCTCTGTGTGTTTCATTGGATCGCTTTGCTCTATGTCTCATTCATTTATGACACAGGAGACTTGGGGGCTATTAACTATGCCAGTTTGTATTTTCAGGTTTTTTTCTAACATGTAAATGAATGGTAAGTGGGCAATAAAATAGATTGCTGTTTGTTTGGCATTATAAATCATGTTGAGCTATTACACTGTCATATATGAACGAGCTTTTATTGGTATATTAATCTTTCTTTCTGTTGATAGTGAGGAGAGATTTTGGAGGGCATCAAAATGAGTTGCAGTGGAATTGAAATGAGGGAATTCACATTTATTTATTGTGCACTTGTGAAAATATTTCTTAGTGTTAAAAAAAAAACAGATCAGCTTTTCACTTGGAACATGTACATTTCAAGTTGCTTTCATATAATCAGGCTTCTAGATACATTCAAATATAAATGAATAAGTATTCATCTTCCACACATTAGTGACTGTTATTGCTTTCAACAACAATTTTATATTATGTCATGCAATATCATGTCACTTTCTAGCTTGAGAGAAGAATTGGGATACATATGTGAACTGTACCCTCCTGGCCCATGATAACAAGGGTCTTCATATGTGTACATGCAAGCGTCAATGTTTGTATTCTTGTTGCTTGATATGTTACATTGGGTGAAGGTTAATAAGCTTTAATTATATGCTTTAGCATTTGAACTATATAGTAAAACTAAAAGCCAAAAGGTAATATTTTGTTCTAGAGTTTGTTCCTTTCACAGTAATGACTGCTGTGGATTACATTAAAACCAGCAACTTTGTGGCTTAAATTGGCGCAAACCGCTAATGATGGCTGTGACAAGAAACTTGCAAACAAAAAAAGTTGTTGTTGTGACATGAATGAATACTTGGTTTCATGGCCTGGAACTATGGCGACTCTGGTGCCCTAGCACAGTTTCTTACATGCAGAAGTTTCTGGTTTTAATTTCCCTAATCTTGGTAATACTACTCCTGTTTTATACTCTGTTTTGGGGGTTGAAGAATAATAACAAGGTACTAATTTTGAGAGGGTAATTATAATTTTCTTAACAAGGGGTAACATATTAAAATACATTTATCTCCAATATTTTAACCACCTTTTGCATTACCTGAGTTCTTTTATAAGCTATTTACCTTTATTACTCCTATAATCTCTATAAACTAGATTTTAACCATTGAATTGTTTCTCTAATCCGATATTTGTTTGCTTTACACAGATTTCATACCAGTTTTCTGATTTTACACTCACCTCACCTCTGATATATTTATATTTCATTTCATTCTCTCTCACACTGCTTCCATCATACCTGTATGATCTATGTATTCATGACTCATTGCTTTAGGAACCACTAAGAGAGTTTCTCAAGAACCAGGAGATCCCTTCATGGGTCAAGGGAGATCCTTTCGCACAGAAGGTAATTTAATCATTTAAAATCATCTTTATTTCGTTTTTATGATCTAAGGATGGAACAATGAAAACCCATCTTCTCTGCCAATAGATCAAAATCAGTATTTTTTTTCTGCTGGCATGAGGCAGGGTGACAAAATGTTTTTTTTTTGCATGGTAATTTTATATTTAAGATTTTAATCATATTTTACATACATGATATATATTGTTAATCTAACAGCTTTTTTTTATCAGATAAGACTGAAATATCCTCCTTCCCTAAAGACCATGCATCCTAAGCTTTATTTAAAACCATGTGGACCAATTTATGCAGCGCCTTGTAACTGCAATGAAAAGGTGCTATATCAGATACCTTTTGGATAGAGAAGGAAAAAAGAAAGAGAATAGAGAAAAGTAACACAATTATGTGAGCAAGATTTGATAAAGAATGTGATTAATAATAATATCAAATTTTTAAAAGGTTTTTAGTTACAGAGAGTACATGTTAACTCTGAATGTGTACGTTGAAACCAATATCCTGAATATCTAAGATGTGCTTCACAGAAATGGTGAAAACAAGAAACTAAACAGTCAAAAATTATCCTTAAAAAAACAAAAAAGGAAACAAGATTATGTAAGAAGAGCTATGTTGCTTACAAAGGGGAATAAAGGGAAGAGAAGAGAGTTAGAGAGAGAGAGAGAGAGTTAGAGAGAGAGAGAGAGAGTTAGAGAGAGAGAGAGAGTCAGAGAGAGAGAGAGAGAGTTAGAGAGAGAGAGAGAGAGAGAGAGAGAGAGAGAGATGGTTAGAGAAAGAAGGGAAGGGGGGGGGGGGGGTTATATTCTATCATATAAAATCCAGAGCTACATTGCTACTTATAAACCATTATACCTGAGATGAATGCATGATGTTCACATCTTTTCTTCTCATTTGCTCGTCTGCAATCTCCAACAAATCATGAATGTAAGTCCCTCTACATGAGCTTTGGCAAAATATACATGATTCTTATTGGTTAGAAGTAGAGCGTCATTAGTTTAGATGTACATACAGCTTGTAGCTTGTTTGGTGTTTTAATGTGACGTGATGTTTATTATTATATGAAATATGCTAAGCTACCTTTCAAGAAATCATGAAGCTATCGGTATATCCATGGTAGTAGTCAGTAGCTTGTTCATGTCATTTTACAGATAGTGATTCATTCCACTTAGACCCTGGGGCCTGTTGCATAAAACTTAGCAATGACGGTAAATTTGCCATCAATATTAAATACCATGGCAACATCACTCAACAGCCAATCAAATCAAGGTTTCCATTGAAGTTACCGTTACTGACAGAGTTACCATCAATAGTAAGTTTTATACAACAGGCCCAGCAGTGACTCTTTATAATTTTTGTTTATAAGGGGCCCAAATATTGTAGAGCAGTGTGTGCAGCGCTTTGTAACCGCAAGGTATATCAAATACCTTTTGGATTGGATAAACTAAAATGGGTGTATGATACATTCTTCTATTATATAATAATTAGTATGTTGCATGTTATGTGACATGAAGCCCTGAAAAGTTATTTCATACTTTATTGGCATACACTTGAAATTATATGTTTTGAAGATAGTAAAGCATGCCAGTACATGTATGTTTCCATGTAATAACACACTGTAGTATTCTGTAGGCACATTTAGCTTCCCATGTCTAGTATGTGAGTTTAATTGATTAAATTTTCTAAAAAGGAAGAAGATTCTGCAAGTTAATGTAGAAAACTGTACTGGAAACAGCAAAAAGCTGTTGTATCACTTATCTTGATAATAATGTTAGATGAATTTACATGTATGTACTGCAGCTGAATTACCATGGGTTAAATAGGCAACATTTGTCATGTTTTCTCACCTAGCAATAACCCTTAAAGTTTTGTGACTAACAATCTAATATTTGATCCTTTTATCTCCTGCATTTCAAGTATTCCCTATCTCCAGCTACGCGTGTACCTCAAATTAACACATAACTCATAATTGCAAGCGATATCCTGCAAGTCTTGTAATGTGTTGTAATGCAAGCTATGTTTGTTACACGCTTTGTCATAAATATGCTATAGCTTTGTGAAATACATGTACCTGTGTTTAGTAGTTATGTGAAACTTGTATATTTTCTACATTGTATACTGTGCTTTTATTTTCTACCTTGGTGAATTTGTTGTTTCATCTACATTGCATTTTGTAGGTAGAACATTTGTAGATTTCTGTACTCTATTATTTTGATAGAATCAGTGTAAGCTATTTGTAGTCTCTCAATTCTTCTAGTTAGATTTGTTTTACATACATATACATGTATACAGTACAAACATTAAATCCCAGTGTTGATGTTTACTGTAAAATTTTCTAAAATATTGACAATGATTGAAAATATCCAAACCTTATCTTGGGTTATTTTGATAGCCATAGCTGTGTAGTTGTAGTCATATGCAATACAAATGTCAAGGAAAGGCTCTATACATAGTTTAAACCGAACAGCATAATTTATTTTATTTCTGTAGACATTTTGGCTTAATTGATAAAATAAAATAAAACATGCCACAGGAAGGTAATCATGAAATAAAGAATTGAATTGAATTGAATTTAAGAATTTGAGGTGCATCTTTTATTTTGATAAACTATCGCACCCCTACATGTGTATTGAGTTGATAGTTGACCTTTGACACGACCTATTGACCTTTGCAGGATCAGGGTGATGGAAAGTTGGACAAGTACGCAGCCTCCCTTCTCCATGGTAACTGCTACAATCGTTGGTTTGATAAGTGTTTCAATCTCGTCGTCTTCAAGAATGGACACATCGGACTCAATGCTGAGCACTCACTGTAAGTGCATCATTACTCAACAGAAAACAGGCGGGAATAAGATTGATTTGACACCAACCCTCCCCCCCACTAGCCCCGAAAAAAATTTATTGTTGTTGTTGCGATCCTTCTGATGTAGCATTGCATTGTTAAGATTAGGTATCTCCCTTTTTATTGGTTCAGGTACTCAATACTCATTTATCCAGATTAGGGTTAGGGTGTATACATTTGAATGATTTAGAAGTGAGACTCAATTGATTGACGTAAATTGATATTGACATTTGATATTGGATCTAATGACGGGGGTTATACTTGTAATAGACTGTACAAAGGCTATATACAGAACATGCATAATGATGAATAATCTTTGCCTATATTTGTTTGTTTATAGGGCTGATGCTCCAATCTACAGTCATACCTTTGAGGATGCTGTGGTCGAGGACATGCTACACATGGGATACACACCAGAGGGACACACGAATGGAGAATCTACCAGGGTGCTGAAAGCCCCTCAAAGACTACAATGGGAGGTTCCAAGTGAGGTAGGGTTGTGTAGCAGATGGACTAGTCTATTGAGTATATAAGGGAAGAACATTTGAAGTATGTGAGAAACAAGAAGGAATTTAATGCTCATGTTTGAAGATTTATAAAGCCTGATGAATTTCATTTCTCATCTCCCAAGGATTAAGGAAGAGCATGGTTGATAAAGAAGTTCTTTGACCCTTCTTTATGAACTACAATAAATTAATCAAAAGTAATTTATTTTACTATGTAGTTTTTGAACATTATTTAGATGTAAACAAAACTTAATTGAAGTATGCTGAAATGTTGATATCATGTAATATTTCAATGTTTTGTATCACTAGAATGATGTCAAAGAGAGAGCTGCAAGAAAGCTTGATGGAGATATTCAGATTCATGATAGAGTTCATAACATCTTTGGTCCAGGAATCATATTGGAAGAATCTTTCATTTGTATTTCTCATTTCAGTTAGAAGACATCATTGAGACGAGCTACCAGGTAGCACAGAAGCTTGTAGATGATATTCAGATTCATGTTAGAGTTCATAACATCTTTGGTCTAGGAATCATATTGGAAGAATCTTTGATTTGTATTTCTCATTTCAGTTAGAAGACATCATTGAGACGAGCTACCAGGTAGCACAGAAGCTTGTAGATGATGTTCAGATTCATGTTAGAGTTCATAACATCTTTGGTCCAGGAATCATATTGGAAGAATCTTTGATTTGTATTTCTCATTTCAGTTAGAAGACATCATTGAGACGAGCTACCAGGTAGCACAGAAGCTTGTAGATGATGTTCAGATACATGTCAGAGTTCATAATAAGTTTGGTAAGGGTGCTATGAAGAAGTGTAGGATCAGTCCGGATGGTTTCATTCAACTTGCGATGCAACTTGCCTACTACAGGGTAAGTAGCTCCTTCTATTGGTTCTCTTTATTTGGTTCTTTGATTTTTTCATTTCATTTTATTCCATTCGTCATATAAAAACGTACCGGGTACATAATTATAACATTGCTATTTACAGATAAGTAAAGAACATACAAATAACATAACGAAAGATAAACACAAAATACAAATATATACGAATGAGGAAACCGGCAAGAAAGAACATTAAAGTCTTATGTGGTGCTGGTCCCTTGCGACATAATAAAGAATTTTTTTCTTCATTACTATACACAAATGAGTTAACATTGCATAGACACCTGTGCACCTAATTTTATGTGTTTATTTTGAAAATATTTATATGATTAAATAGTGATCAGCTCACATTTATGTTCCATGGACTTTACTGACGCAACTTAAATGATTTTTTCACGAGCAGTCCATCTTATATGACACTGATAATATATAATATTTAATTTAAAAAAAATGATATAGTGCCTTACCAGTAACAAGAAACTGATCTACATCTAAGTGCATAGTTATATTAACTGGTCTGTGAATTCAGTTGTGATTCTGCACATTACAATGCAGACTCTACTATTATATTATTACGTTAAAAAACAAAAATATTGTTTTTTTTAAATGAATCTTTTAAAATGTTTAGAAGTGTTCAAACACTTCCATGCACTTTGTACACTTTTATCCATCAGTCCTTTTCTTCATATTGTTTTGATTAATATCCTCTGCTTGTCCTCAGGATGCCAACCGTTTCTGCCTGACCTATGAGTCATCCATGACCCGTCTATACCGAGAGGGTCGTACAGAGACCGTCAGGTCGTGCTCAGTAGAGTCATGCGACTTTGTACGCACCATGCAAGACCCCGACAGCACGGTAAGTTATTATCAATAAAAGCGGGAAGACTGTAGTTGCATCAGTCGGAATCTAACATGTATACATATATGGGTAGTTCTTCAGATGTTGCTCTTGATATTTCTGCAGCTTGCCAGATCTTTGCTTGGTGAAGCAACAAATTGTGTACACAATGTGAATTTGAAAAAGTATCAAAAAGTACATCACCAGGGGGTCCTTTGAAAAAAATCTCTAATATAATTTGGTATATTAATGAAAGTAAAGAAATACTACTGACACATACGTAAACAGGCTGGGACATTTATACATACAGTAGCTTAGAGTAGGAAGGTTTTTGTTATGTTTCCTTGTTAATTGAGTTGTCTTCTTTCTATTGTGTGTTCCACTGTGTAGAAGGAGGAGAAGCTTGCCAAGTTTAACCTCGCTGCTATCAAACATGTCCAGAGCTATAGAGATGCTATGTGCGGCAAGGGAGTAGACAGACATATCTTCTGTCTCTACGTCGTCTCCAAGTACCTTAACCTGGATTCACCCTTCCTTAAGAAGGTAAGATACACAAGATTCAGAACAATGATTTAAGATTTCAGATAGAGGACCAAGAGTCCAAATTAGAGACTTTAGTGTTTTTTATCTAGATTTAGAACTTGATTTCCAGTGGTGTTGCAAGTGTAAACATAGACGAAACATGGTATCCTGTGCTAAGATCAAGAATGGCATTGGTGCTGTTTTGAAAAAAGATGAAAAGAGAGAAAGAAAGAGAGAGAGAGAGAGAGAGAGAATGAAAGAGAGAGAGACAAAGCTGTGTATAGAAATAAGGACATGTGCCTAGACAAGGATTTGAACCTGTAACCTGCTGATTGAAAGTCATCGTGAGCGAGATAAAGCTATCATATTTTCATTGGTTGTCCTCGATAGTTTGATACTGTTTTGAAAGAAATAGTTGTTTGCAGTGTATCTGTCTCAAAATTTCAAAATTGTTTCAAAGTTATTGTGTCTCCCTGTAACTGTCTACAGTATTCATAATCACAAGGTCCTAATGGATTAGATTATCTGTATTTATCTTACATCTGCAGGTATTGAGTGAGCCATGGCGTCTGTCCACAAGTCAAACACCGCCCTCTCAGACAGGGAAAGTTAACGTCAACAAGAACCCAGAATGCCTCTCAGCCGGGGGAGGTTTCGGACCGGTATGTATGCGTCACCAAAAGACATTAAATTGTGTTATGAAATTTAACACTTGAAACAGTGGCAAATGTGTCTGCTATCTTAATTTGTAAATGTCTCAGTCATTAAAAAAAAAAATGAAATGTCAACTAGTTAATTGGAATGTTTATGTTTACTTGGGATATTCTACATGTATGTATGTATTCATTGCCTGAAAGCTTATCTGTACTAGTTTATAGGAGGGATTAGACTCCCCTGCAAGGTCACTGGACAGGTGGTTATCTCATCAACTCAGCTCTCAATTAACGTAAGAAAAAGAGGATCACGGGGGACCAATGGTCACCGATTAGGAATTGTTTTCTATGTAGAGGGAGCAAGTAGCTACAAGTAGTATAGTGGGGTTTTAATAGAAATGCAAGGTCATCCGGATCCTTTTTGCAAACCATGAAATATTGAAATAAACATGCACTTAGTTCAGGTACTATAAGCATAGATGTACAGATACCATTAATAATGATTTTGGTTATCTTTGATTTGACAGGTTGCTGATGATGGTTATGGAGTATCTTACATCATCGCTGGAGAGAATCTTATCTTCTTCCATATATCATGCAAGAACAAGTCTGGCAACACGGTAAGAACGAATTGTATTTCACAAATTTTAAGCATTCTGCAAGATGGTATAAGGTTTAAGCGCCATGAGCACTGAAAGGTGGACCTGTGCGCTATACAAGTAGCCACTATTATTATTAGTATTTCACAAATGAGTATTGTCTCTAATACATACGCTTTCAGTATGATTTGAAAGTACAAACAGTGTATACTCTGAGTAGTTGATGGTCTTGTAATAGTTCTCTCAATGTTGAATTGATGAAGATTGTAAAATGGAACCCTTAACAAACCACTAACTGCTAAACTATTTGACTTTAATCAACATTTGTAGGAAACTGTAGATTAAATTTGAGATTATTACAGATGAGGATGTTTTTGAGCATAACGATCTCTGCCACATCTGAAACACACAGAAACAAACACTCAACACAGGGGCGGATCTAGGAATTTCTTCCCAGGGGGGCACACGGGAGGGCACACGGTCGGGCACACGGTCGGGCACACGGTCGGGTACACGGGAGGGCACACGGGGGGTAAGAGGACATATATATATATATATATTTTTGGGTCCCCAAAAAATCGCAATGATTCAACCAGTCGCTGAATAAGCGGGGGAGGGGGGTGGGGGGTGGGGGGGGGGGGGGGGGGGGTGGGGGGTGGGGTGGGTAAGAGCACCTTTTTTTTGTTGTCCATAATGAATAATCAGGGAGGGGTGGGGGGTAGTGCACACAATTTGGAAATACCAATTGACATTGTGCCGGGCCACCAGTTATATGTATAAAGTGAAAATAAGCAATAATCCCCTAGTTTCAACTAAAAAAAACAATATAAATACTTAGTAAACAGACACATATAAATACACTTGTGTGTATCCAAGTATACAAGAGCACTTTTTTAAATATTTTGTCCCCAAAAAATCGCAACGACTCAGCCAGCCGCTGAATAATCAGGGATGGCTGGGGGGGAGTGCACACAATTTAAATTGGGCCGGGGGGGGGGGGGGGGGACGTCCCTGTTTGCCAGTACATTTTTGGCGAATTTGGGGCCGATTTTAACACTTTTTGGGGGGTCAGGGTGGGGGGGGGGGGGGGGCACAGGAGGCACGTGCCGCCCCCCCCCCCCCCCCCCCCCCCCTCTGGATCCGTCCCTGGGATTTATAACAATATGAAGATTGAAGTACAACTGATATATCCTTCAGTCATGAAAGATTCATGTTTTACATAAAATATAATAATTATTATTATCCTTGTTATTATATCATCCCATGCAGAATGCCATTCGCTTTGGAGACAACATCGAGCAAGCTTTGGCTGATATCTTAGCTCTCTTTGATAAGGATAACTAACTTCATTCGACCTCTAATCAAGACCAGCAAACATTGTATTATTATTCATTTATCATGTAAAACAACGATCTTAGGAATAATATGAGTTTAATTGTATATTACCAACGGAGGTTTAATCAAGACCAGCACAAATCGTATTATTCATGAAATAATCATTTTAGGCATAATCTCGACACCTGTACTTGAATTTGAAATGAACCTAGTAGTAAATATACAGGTGCATTTAACCGTATGTACATGGACCTCAACATTTCAATTTAGAATAAATCACGTTTCTGAAACCATAATGTGGTGCTAATATATCTCTCAATTTGAATTGTGTAAATAAATAAACAATGTCCATGTCATAGAAACAGGCATGGATTGATTTGATGAGGTTGGAAATTAATGACACAAAATAGTAACACAACTTGTTATCAGAAGGTAATTACAATTTATTGCAAAGTATTCCGCAAGATGGTATTAAGTTCTGTTTCATTGAAGTTTTGATGTTTTATAATAACACGTTCAGTGAATTTACTATATTGGTAGGCTTTGTGTTAATGCTACACATTATTTTATTGGCATTGAGTAATACCAAGTCTTTGAGACAAGCTATTCATTGAGGATAAAATATATTTATTTAAAACATTCTGAAATAAGAAGAAAACTAACTTGTTTATGAAGTAAAGAGATCATGAAAGATATTAAAATAATGAGTCTAGTTTTCCAGTGAATTACTTTTTACTTTCTAGAGACATGTAACATACAGTAGTTAAGTTATCTGTATAATTTATTTTTGATAGGAATATAATTTATTGGGAGTCGTTAGGTGTAGTTAGAACGTAAATTTTGAATAATATTCAGCCAGTTTTGGCTCAAATTAAACCTTGATGTAGGCAATGCCAGCAATAATTATGGTAGAATAGATTGGGGAAAAATCTGAGTAATTTGATGTGAGATGAACAATTTGGAGTGGACTTTAAATGATTATTATTATTAATATTATTATTATTATTATGAGGCACTTTATGATGAGTGGTTAGTGGACTTTTATTCTTTTATTTATTGTATACTTGGATACACACAAGTGTATTTATATGTTTTTGTTTACCAAGTATTTAATTATTTTGTTTATAGTTGAAACTAGGGGATTATTGCTCATTTTCACATTATACATATAACCGATGGCCTGGCACAATGTCAATGGGTATTTCCAAGCTGAAATCAAATATTGAAAGACAGTTCAGATAGTAAAATTGGAAAACAATCAGCTTGGCTAAAAATAGAAAATACAAAGGTAGAGAAGAGAAGAAACATTTAATCAAGTTAGACTATGATACATGATATATTTTGTGTGTGATTGTTGTATTATCATAATCCAACTACCATGTACATAGCCGATAGTAAGATTTGTGGTATAAGAAAATTGATGCATTATTACATGTCGGTTGTATGTCGGATATTCATAGGCAGGTATATGAGGCCGTTAGCAAGGCGGGTTCTCCTTTTCTATACATTTGTTTGATGTGTCTTATAAGTTATATTTATTGGATATTATGTATTGCCAGCTGTATATATTCTTTACAGAGTTTTTTTGTTTTGTTTACAAGGAGATTTTTAAACACATATCACTGTTGCATGTCATCACTATACTAGTGATCATAACACTGTGAGTAATAATTTCAGCTGTTGGGCATAGGAAAATGTATATTTTCTAAATGTTATTTAGTTTTAAGTTGGGGCAAATTTTCTGTGGTAAGATCACTAAATGTAAGATCACTAAATTTCCCATTGTAACCCCTTCATTAACTTTGTATCAAGAGCCTGTTATATATTACACTAAATTTTACCTTTTTGCTTTTGGGCAATTCTGCTGAGTTCACATAAATTTGAAATATATATTACCCTTTTATGTTAGAAATATCCTACTTATGCTGCATGTTATTTATTCATACCTTTCTTTCAGTAAACTTACTTCTCTGCACATAAGAATACATGTGTAGACCTACAAATCACTGTTCAAACACAGTGACAAGAAAAATGTTCAATTACCCATAATATAATGATTTTGTTGAAATTCAAGATTAGAATTAAAAAGAAAACTTTCCTTCAGATTGTAGTCTTGCCATTATACTTGGTATTCTGCTGTTTTTGGAGTACAGTCAAACCTGTTTTAGGGACCACCTGTCTACAAAGGCCACGTTTGTTGTTTCCCTTGAAAATGGTTTCTCATTGAATCAAAGGAACCTGTCTACAAAGGCCACTTTTTGTGTTTCCCTTGGGCGGTCGCTGTAGACAGGTTTGACTGTATACCGGTAAGCATTTTCACTCCACTATTTCCAGTAACCCTTACCTCATCCTTTGTTTCATACCTCATAGAACCTTTGCTATTGTAAAGCATACTGTCAGGGTTATTGGGTGAAACCATCTACACTCATGTGTTATATGCAGTAGAACCTTAGTATCATAAGAACGTTAGTACCAGAAGAAATACATTATAAGGTATCACATATCATGTTATATGAGATTTCATTATGATAATGCTCCACTGAAGAGGTTTGACCACAAGAGAAGATACTGTATAAATAGGTTTCAAGGTCAAGTTTCAAGTTTTATTGTTCCACATTTTACAAAAAATATAGACCTACATATAAAATAAAAAATTATACAATACATGTAGTATAAATGGGCACGTCTCAATGATTCTCAATTCATATAATAGATTTAGTGAAATGAGGAACCTATTGAAAAGCAGTGCTTGTATATTATAGGTTTGATGTGATCTCCAGTGATTGTGTGTTCAGTCTAGATGGACCAAGAAAGGGATCTTATCCCACTTGTGTTATCATTGTACACTTGGGTTTATACAGAAGATATTTTATATCGAGAAATTGTATGGCTCATATTGTTCATGTCTGTGTGCTTGTATCATGTTTGCTCATTTCCTGGTTGAGCGGTTAAGACTCATCATTTGTTTCCCAAGGTTTATGGTTCAATACCCAACCAGGTTCCAGCTAAGGTACCCATCAATGCTTAATTGGTTAATACACCTCTACCAGGAAGAAGGGACAGACATGATGTGATGAAATGACAAACAAATAATTCTTTGATTGAATTTCAGATAGTATGAGAAACCGATTCAATGAAATGCAGTTTACATTTAGAATTGGTTTGAGAATCAGAAAATTCTTGCCAAATAGCTGTTCATATGACATTAGCTTAAATCCTTAATTACCACAACTGAGCCGTCATGTTTACTAATAGAATTTTCTTTTCTTCTCTTACTCATTTATTCTTGTAACTTTGTTTAAATTAATAAATTTCCCTTTGAGCTATCATGGTGCTTTGCTATTCTGGCCTTCTGGATTAGAAAGAGGATTGCTAAAAAAAGTAATAACATTTATCCCACTTGCCAAGAATAGTTATTAAGATAGTGAAAGCTTGATGAATTTGGTATAAAAATGGTTAAATTGATGTTTTTGTTTTGTTAATGTGCCAAGAATTATTGTAAGAATTTACAACAATTTGAAGAAAGTTTATTATCTGCATAAAGGCTATGATGTTATTGATTGACATTGGACGGCCTGAGCTTATTGTATAATTACAGAAACTATTAAAATACAATAAAAAGAAACTTAAATTTAAATCATTTCCCTTAAGATGTGTAGAACTGTACATCCATACTATCATTCCGTTAAACAATTGTAATAATGCTATTTGCAGATGGGTCGTTATTGACTGTATACATACATGTATGATTTCATGATTGACTGGCGAAGGCTTTGATGTGCCACACGAGACGAGAGTGATATTGCACAAAGTAATGAAAAATTAACAATGTTCACGCTTTATAGAATTAGTGTAGCACGGACCTTCACAACGTTGACTAGTGCAGGTCGTAATGCAATCTAAATGAGTGCATGCATTGATCACCTTCACAACGTTGACTAGTGCAGGTCGTAATGCAATCTAAATGAGTGCATGCATTGATCACCTTCACAACGTTGACTAGTGCAGGTCGTAATGCAATCTAAATGAGTGCATGCATTGATCACCTTCACAACGTTGACTAGTGCAGGTCGTAATGCAATCTAAATGAGTGCATGCATTGATCACCTTCACAACGTTGACTAGTGCAGGTCGTAATGCAATCAAAATGAGTGCATGTATTGATCACCTTCACAACGTTGACTAGTGCAGGTCGTAATGCAATCAAAATGAGTGCATGTATTGATCACCTTCACAACGTTGACTAGTGCAGGTCGTAATGCAATCAAAATGAGTGCATGTATTGATCACCTTCACAACGTTGACTAGTGCAGGTCGTAATGCAATCTAAATGAGTGCATGCATTGATCACCTTCACAACGTTGACAAGTGCAGGTCGTAATGCAATCAAAATAAGGCCTCTTGTTCAAGGGGCTCATATGGATAGATAGTTAGATTCCATTCAGAATTGTACAATAGTCCTTTTTTTTGTAAATAGAGAAACAAAATTCTTCATAAAATCTTTACATAAGATCTTCCCAAATGTTGCAAAGTCTTTTTATATTTTATAAAATAATTATTGTACTTGATGTGATTGCAATTATGTATATAGAATGTAACAATGAATTAACTGTGGTGATTTTACTGTGACCTGTAATATGCTTAGGGATCTTAGAATTAAAGAATCATATATGTCTTGTATTCTGTATTCTGGCCCAGAAGAACCCCTATAATGAGCAGTTCTTGTATCACTGTAATTATATATTGTTTTTCTCTTGATTTTAGTTACTTAATGACAATCGCCCAATTATGTTTGTTTACTTCATCACAGTCTGTTAAATCACCTCAAACATATGAAATTTAGTTAAAGTGATAGATATAGAGTGTTCTATAAATTTGGTAGAACATATCAAGTCAGCTATTGGTGTTTGCATGATGTGGTACACCATATTTTATATACCGGTAGCTCTTTATTTTGATTTAGGTTTTGTTTAACTTGAAGTTACAGGAGTATGGGAGTTCATTTATATGCCGTTTCATATATCATTTATATGGGTGTTTTGTTGCTGTATTTGAAATGTGAATATGGGAAGTGCAGTGTGTATCTTAATGGATAACTTAGTTGATATGAACTAGATGTTACATCATACATCATTGTATCTTTGTGCAAATTATTCATTTGTTTGAAAATAAGATGGTAAAAATGTAATAAACTTTTACGAGACAGTAGTTTTGCAAAGTTCACGCCGTTGAATTATTTCTGGTCTGACTCCAAATTATGATGTATCACTCAATACACTAGCTCTGTAGATATTCAATCAATACTCGAATACATTTCCATGCTTGTGGTTTTGTGTTTTCACTTGATATGATTTATCTTTATATATTCAATCTTGTTTGAAATGGTAAGAATGATGAGCTCTATTTATTAGAGGATGGGGGTCGATGACTTGAGGTGACTTGAAGATGCTTGTAAACGCACACATGAAAACAAACACATGGGCCCTTGGTAAATATTACATCCATTGCATTTAAATAAAACGGGAGAAGGAGATGAAATTAGAAATACATTGCTGGATTTGAAGTACATATACTAATCGCATGAATTGTGAAGTACTTAAAGTGCTTATCAGTTATGACCTCTTCAACGTTGCAATCCCTTTGATGAGAGCACTTGAAATTAAATTCTTAATCACTTGCCTGGCAATATGTCAACAAAAATATTAATGGTTTTATTTATAATTCTCGAGTAAATGAGTCTGAACTAAATGTCTCTAATCCCTCCACTCTCTGTCTCTTTCTGTCTCCCATCTCTCTCTTCTCCCCTCTCTCTCTATGTTTGTCTATGTCTGTCTCTCTCGCGCGCTCCCCTTCTGTCTCCCCCTCTATCTTTTCCTATCCCATCTCTCTTTTCCTCTCCCATCTCTCTGTCTCCCTCCCTCTGTCTCTCTCGCTGTGTGTGTATCTCTTTCTCTCTCTCTCTCTCTCTCTCTCTCTCTCTCTGTCCACCCTAATCTTTTCCTCTATCTTTCTGTTCATGTCCCTCCAAGTGTATTTCTTTAAATTTATCTTGACATGCTTTATTTTATTATCTTATTTTTATACTTCACATCCCACTCCCCCCCCCCTCTTCTCATTTAAATCCCTTTCCGCAATTTCAGATAACCTACCCCTATTATAATGTGTGGTCAGTTTCACGTTAACGCATTTAGGGTTTGGCTCGGAATTTAGTACATGTTGAATGAAATACAAAAAAATGTGAAGCGGTAAAACCACCTTTCGAAGCACAAATGCACGGTCCCTTACATAATTTTACAAACTTGGCTGTTTGTATTTTAAAATGCAAAAAAGTGTCTTCTGACAAGTATAGTTTTGTTTGTAGGTGTTTTATTATGGCTCTTGCAGGTACATTGGATTATTTTCTAAAGTTTTGATCGGCCAAAAAGAAAGACAAAGTATGATCATCACATCAGTCAATATACTCTACATTCATTGCATTGTTCAAGTTCAAGTTTGAATATGAGACTGATGATTACTCTAACTTCACCAAAAAATTAAAGGTTGAAATTTTATGAAAATATCAAAATGAAAATGAAAATATATACCTGTTTATTAAAGAAATGTCAACGAAAGTAATTAAAAATATATATTGTTTCAATTCAGAAAGTATTATGATAATAAACCGGCAGCATTGAAGCGTGAACTATGATTTGGAATGATTTAAACAATTTATAGGAGGGATTAGACCACACTGCAAGGTCACTGGACAGGTGGTTATCTCATCAATTACTCAGCTCTCAATTAACATAAGAAAAAGAGGATCATGGGGGACCAATGGTCACCGATTAGGCATTGTTTTCTATATAGAGGGAGCAAGTAGCTACAAGTAGGACAGTGTGGCTTTAAGGCAAAGTATACTCTCTACATGTGATGAATGCATGAATGGAATGGAAATTTCACTTTTTAGGGATCACCTTATTTTGAGTGGGAATTTACAGTAAAACAGTGGAATGCACTCTTGGAAGATTTATTAAGCCTCTACTTTTAATCTGATTCCACAGTATTCGGAGTGGATTTAACTCCATAAAGAAGTGCTCCCTAATGTTTTTAACTGCTCTGCCAAACGAGAGATAACGGGGATGCAATGCGAAGCTTTTTCTTGTAGGTTGAACTCACCTCAGTATGTAGTGAAAGAGGGCGGTAGATACAATGATATTGTTTGCTACTTAATAAAATTATCATCGAAAACAACAGTTACAAGATAACCGGTGCCGCGCTTGGTAATGGTTTCTATAGCAACCGTCTATAATTGATCGTCCATGGCGGCTAATAAGCATAGCAGTGTCATTTAGTCGGACCTGTGCAGGCATGGTGTATGGTGTAACCGATATCAGACAATATAGTAACATAGTGGAAGGGAAATAATGAGACAGAGAGAAAGAGAGGGAGAGGGAGGAAGAGAGGGAGGGAGGGAGGGAGGGAGAGAGAGAGAGAAAGAAAGAGAGAGAGGGAAAGGGGAGGAAGGGGAAAGGAAGGAGGGAGAGAGAAGGGGAGGAAGGGGAAAGGAAGGAGGGAGAGAGAAGGGGAGGAAGGGGAATAGGGGATACATATATATAGAGAGAGAGGGGGGAGGGGAGAGACATACAGAGAGAGAGAGAGAGAGAGAGACAGACAGACAGAGAGAAAGAGAGAATGTGATTTAATGAGGATGGAAGAGGGAAAAAAAGATGGAGCGAGGAAGAGGAGAGAGAATAGAGAAATGTGAAAGACGGGGAAGAGAAAGAGAGTGTTTCTTTAAAAACACCATCCCTACTATTGATAACAAATATTGCTTTAAGGTGTAGGATTAATATAATCATCTCAAACTAAAAAAGGGCAACAATAGATGAAATACATCAACACCAAGAAATGAAATAAGTTTAAACAGGTTATTCTACATTATTTTGACATGTTAAACACAACATTTTGTAGCCTATACACCCGTAACATGTCGTTCATTGTATTCCATGGATGACAACCTTGTTACGTAAATATATTATTCTGGTTTTCAATATTCTTTAAACTAATTTACTTCTATCTTTACCCATTAACGTTTACAAATTACCAAAAATATAATTGGAGATAAAAAAAGAACCAAAATAGTAATACCAAACCTTTGGATTGTGAGCTACTTGGACTTATAGAGACTTCGGAGTGTTGAGTAGATTATAGTCATGTACAATTGAATCTCATCGAGTAATAGAAATTGATTGATTGATTTTTATTCGGCAAGCTTCCAACATACAACAATATACAATAATAACAGATCAAAAATAAGTGAGCTTGAACAGGAGGACCCACGAAAGCTCGAGAGCTTATTTCCAGTGGGGTCCCTTACAGAAATGTATAAAATTAATAAGTTAAAATAGTAATATTTACAGACAGATAAGAAAATTAAAAGAATTACTTATTAAAGATAATAAGAATAATATTAAACAACATTAAACTGATGATAGAAATGATAATAAGTACAAGAAGAAAAGGAAGAAGGAGAAGAAGAAAAAGAGGAGGAGTAAGAAGAGGAAAATAATTATGAATTTGTAGAATTTCTATAACGTACGAAAACATAAGTATATACAAAATGAAAAAGTATGAACCGGCAGAAGAATACAAATTTCAATCATATAACATGTCATTCACTTCTCTTCTCTGACTGTCAAGTATTAGGTATTCCTTCAATTTCCTCTTAAAATGAGCATAGTTTCCTATTTCTTTTGCACCATTGGGAAGGGAATTCCAATGTTTTATGGCATTGTAATAAAACGAATTTCCAATACTACCTACACTTCCTGGTAGGTTAAAGTTGAATCGGCTATTTCTTGTATTATAATCGTGTACGTCAGTAACAAGATCGAAGTTGGATCGGAATATAATGGTTCGACCTAGTATGATATGACTCGAATTTGCATTTTTAGTTTAAATTGGAGATCCTAACAATGCATACCATATGGGGACAAGATGTGGATCCGGGATTTGAAGAAAAACAAAATAAATATATTGCAGAAATAAGTATCTGACCAATAGACAAGTAAACTAAACGAAATATAGGGGGGGGGGGGGTGATCCCTATGATTCAAGTGACATACCTTTTGGATAGCACGGTCGTCGAAATAAGAGACATCTTCATGTGTTTGCTTTTATTTTACCCTCACCAACGATGACCTGCTGCTAATAGAAGTAAGCAAAATGATTTATTCATTCTCATTTCAACCGGTAAGTATAGGTATAGATGTTCATCATATGACTTTATCTATAACTAACTTACAATTTCGACTACCTGAAAAAGAAAACACAATTTGTAATATGTCCCCATCGTTTCGTAAAAGAGAATTACATTCAAACTATTCAAATCACAAGGGGGCACTCCCCCATATCATTCCACACGAGTGCGTAGTATTAACTGATGCGTAGATGAATAGTATCTGATTATGCAAAGTCCCCTGTCTCCCCGCTCACACACTCACACACTCACGCGCTCTCACACACACTCACACACACACACACACACACACTCACTCATAATCGCGCAGACGGTCGAGCAAATCGACGCGTAAATTCGCGATCGAAATTCTCACGTTATCATCCAGCTTGAATCGCCTGCATCAGTGCAAACTACCTGTGGAATACTTGTTTAAGATAACGACAATCGAAAGTGGCTTTATTCAGTATTTCAATGTCACGGAGGTTTCTTGAAAAGAATTCTAATCTCCTCGTCATCAATCTACCTCGATTATCAGCTATAGCCGAAGTGAATACTTGATTCGGGAAGATGACATTTTCGCTAAGACAGGATGAACACGGAAACTATCGCTGAAACAGACTGAAAGGTTGTAGTTCCCCGAAAAATACGAGTTCTTTATGCTTCAATTAGACCCTTATTATCAACTGAAAACATTTTATTCTTGTGGATTTAGTTCTCTTGCTCATGAGGAACATTTCGACAGAGTGTAGGAGAGAGACAGGTAAAACCATATCTTTTACGGGAAATTAAAATAATCTTTAGGGTATAAAGTATATTTCTTGCTTTCATGTCACGCGTTTGCACTCCCTAACGGAGTATTTCTAGATTGCATTATGTAAGCCTATCGTATTGACGCAATCAAGAATCTTCGCACTTCTATCAAAGCACATAAACAATATCGATTTTCATTTTTTTCGTATATTCGATTAACATGATTAAGATTGGTTGGTAACGCTTACTCTTTACTTCTGGAACTAGAAGAGAGAAGAGTAGACAAGAGAAGAGAGAGGGAGAGAGAGAGAAAGAGAGAGAGAGAGAGGGGGGGGGGGGGGGGTGGACGGGAGAGGGACGGGAGGGAAGAGGGGGGGGGGGGGCATATTTTGGGATACAACATCTAAATGGTTTTATAGGACATAATAGTCCTATATTGATCATAGTTCATACGCAAAATGCAAGTTGACCTAATTGATTTGCAATGCATTTTATTCACCCCACTAATCAGAGTCATGGAATATTTATACGGTTCATTAGTTTCTGTTTGTATTTCTTTTCAGCCATGGTTTCATCTGAAAGAGATTAACCTAATGTTTTTGACTAGGTTAATATCTACTGTCGATCCAATACCAGTGACCAAAATATTTACAATGCCATATGAATATTATGCTCAGTATAGATAAATAATAAAACATATCTTAACATCATAGAGGCATGTACAAATTGTGTTTACAAAAATAAATACAAAAAAAGATTAAACAAAAAACCCACCACAAATAACAACATCCAGATTTTAACACACTAGTGTGTATCTATCGCATACAAATACGAAATCATGTTAGTATTACGTATTACGTCATCGTTATGTTCGCACACTCCAAACTATATATTATGATGAACGAAGCTATCAAAAGCATATGGGTGATTTTCCGACAGTCGTAGAGCCGTTATAACTTTTTAATACAATGTCAGTCTGAATTATAGTAAGAGTAGAAGCAGAAACAAATTACAATCAGCTTGGGATATAACAGAAAAGAAGACAGAAGTGATTAATACGATATGGTTGAGATCGTTTATGACATTGAGTAGTCGGTTTCTGATCGGCTATTCGACCATGATGAGTGATGTCTAATAATTATGAAGGATATCCTTCTATTTTCAAACTAATATTTCTAAAGAATAGCAGGTGTAGATAAACGAATTGATATTTGTTTATTTGCCAAAGAGTGGGATGGTTTCATCTAAGGTAGATTGAGAAGGAGAAATAGAGAGAGAGAGAGAGAGAGGGAGCGAGATATAGAAATATATTGAAGGAGGGAGACAGAGAGAGAGATCGAAATATATTGAAGGAGGGAGAAAGAGAGAGAGAGAGAGAGAGAGAGAAGAATAGAAATATATTGAAGGAGGGAAAGAGAGAGAGAGAGAAATATATATATAGAGAGAGAGAGAAAGAGAGAGAGAGAGAGAGAGAGAAAGAGAGAGAGAGAGAGAGGGATATAAATATATTGAAGGAGGGAGAAGAGAGAAAGAGAGAGAGATAGGAAGAGAAAAAGAGAGAGAGATATAAGGAGAGAGAGAGAGAGAGAGAGAGACAGATATAGACAGATAGACACATTAGAGAGTTATCAGGAAAGATTTGTCTTGTAGGATAGGAGATCGCTCATGAATACATTCGGTCATGCACATTCTAGACGGACGGCAATCATTGGATATCGAAGGATGAACTATATACCTCGGGGTTCTTAGAACCGAATGTACACCGTCGGGTATGTCGATGCATGAAGACATGCGATCATGTTTTGATGGCGAGTAGACAAGTCTCTCTGTTTGCTGTGAAGGTCATGATGTACCAACGGCTATGCTCTTTCTTTTTTTCTTTTCAGAATTAGATAACATAGATGAGATGAGATGAGTTTCACTCACTTATTGTAGGGCAGATCCGCACCGAATAATCTAAACAAAGGTTTCAAAATATAACTTCAACATAGATCCTCTACTAATCTTACTTGCTTATGCTTGTAACGCTTAAGTTTCAAGGTATGCGTCTTCATTACAAAGAGAGAGAGGGAGAGAGAGAGAGAGAAACAAAAAGACGAATTCATATAGGGTGAAATAATGAGAGAGTGAGGCTTGCAGATAAAGATTAGCCTCAGACTTTGAAAATCTAACATGATTATAAAGTATTGCTTTCTTGATTAAGTGAACATTAATGTTGAGATTTGTTAGCTCAGATTGAAAATTTGCGAGAACAACGACATTCTGCTAAAAGTATTTTATAACGCAAACGAGACCGAAAACAGATCGAACAAACAATACATTGCCCTGCATTATACCAAGACTCGATCGATCGGTATGGGGTCGGTTTGGCGGTGTTGCTGTCCTATCTAAAAGAGCTACGCTAGATGGCTTGAGTTCCTGAAACTCAAAGCTCACCACATCCTTAGAGAAATTCAACTGATTGGATGTATTACTTCGTTAAGGTCATGACTGCCAAAAGGGAAACACATCGGATGCATCGGTCACGGGGTCAACATCCGGGGAATTTAATCAGTTGAGATGGGAACTGAATACTCTGATTGGATTCTTTGGCAGGTATTGAATGATGTGCAGCATTTCTTCCAAGTATATAGTTGTATTGATCACTGCATGGGGAGCGTCAGTCAAGAGAACTGCTCAAGGCGGCACAGATGTCATGAGGTAGATAGATAGATAGGGAGAGAGAAAGATAAAGAGAGAGAGAGAAAGAGAGAAAGAGAGAAAGAGAGAGAGAGAGACCGAGAGACCGAGAGAGAGGGTGGCAGTGGCCGAGATAGCGAGGAAAATATACAACGCACAAAGCTGCAACCATGTGGCTTTGCATGCGAATGTAATAAGGATGAAAACATTAATATGATCATGATTACCAGGAACTTCTAAAATATAAAAGAGATGATGATAGGTATATACCCTTCGTCTCTCTTTGAGCCCTCTTTGCATACTGTTTTCTTCTTCGTTTTTTCCTCTTTTCCTGGATCATTCCTATCAACAGATCTCAGATTTGAGCGCGGATGATAATTATCGGCTTATTACCTAAAAGTGTCCATGAGCAAGAGAATGTTGATGACTGTTAGAAACGACTGACAACTACTGCTAAATCTTTGTTTAAATTAGAAAACGTAAAACGTTGTCCTTTAAAAATAGTTAGCATTTGTATTTCATAAGTAAACACAACTCCTGTTTACAAGATACAGTTACACGAGTGTGTTTGCTATGTCAGCAAACACATAGATTACCCCACCCTCCCCTTTACACTAAATTCAGCCGATAGGCTGCCACGTGCAATGTCTGTTTTTATACCACAATCAATCAATCAATAAATAAATGTCATTTAATAGTGTAGACAGGATGACAGATGTCATATATTAAATATATGTTTGACGTTATCTCTAGAATTCTTAATCAAATTTATTTCTTCTGACAAAATAATGTGGCACTTTCTAAACATAGAAATGAGAAGAGCTCAAATTCGAAAAGCATTCGCATTACCAAATAGATAGTATATAGGATCATGATAAATTCAATGTACGTAAATGAGAGTAAAGACGCGATACTGAACGAAAAAAAAAGGAAGGTTGTGCAAAATAAAAATGGAAATATTGAAAGATCAGTTTTTATTACACAAATATAAATCTAACGATGACAACACTAATTAAAAGTAAAAACAAATTTAGGCAAGATGAAGTGGAATCGGTTGAGCGTTCATTTCGTTGCAATGACAACTGAAATCACTATTTAAAATTCTACGTATAGCTCTTAAACTTCTATAATCAAATAAGCATATAATCACATTACACATAAGCCACATAAACTGTAACACTTTACTTGGCAAGAATTAAAAAAATGCAAAAAAAGAGTGTGTATTCTTTTATTTCTTGGAAGGGAGGGTGTACTGTAATAACAGCGTGGGACTGAAATGTAGGCAGAGCGGAGAATGTTGGCTGCTATAGTTTCATCAAATATCCATCGTCCCACGGAACAAATATCCATCGTCCCAGTACGGAATAAATAATCTTTTCTCTCTGTGAAAATAAAAACACGCCCAATATATTCCTTTCAATCAGGCTCAGTATATCCTGAGGCAATAAACGAGTTCCAATTTCGATCACTGTCGAACATGCATGTAAACCTAGCTATCATCTAGACATCAATTACGTACACCCTGAGTCCTGCATGGGCATGGTGGAAACCTGAAATGGATTTGGGTACCCGGTAGGATGCGAAAGCTAATGTGGTTTGATTAGCAATGGCGCTTGTAAAATGGTGACTGGCTGGAATGCTCCCCAGGGAGTGGAGAATGTGCATACCTTGTGTGCGGGTAAGCATGAATCCGATGACCGGGGTAATAATATGTTCCGCGCCTAGAAACAAAGTATTAGGCGCATTATAAATGTGAGCTATTATATTATCATTATTTGGGAGGCATTTTGCCAACATTCAAATTGTATTAAATGTATTTCTATCTCTTCTTTGATATTTTCTGAGAGCACGCAATTGGGATGTTTACTTCTTATTATTGCCCAAGTTGAAAATGTTTCATTATATTTGAGAGTTACCCTTGAACCTTTATGACAGTAAATGCTTTTTCATGGATGGACATGATCTCAGTATATTTGTTTTCTTTAATATTATATAAGTCTTTTTGTAGGAAATGTTTTTTCCTAATCATAATAAGATCGCCTTGATTTTTACACCTTTTCTATAACATTCCCGTATCTAAAATGTCAAAGGTATCATGTGATCAATTATCTTTGCTTCTATAATGCATGTTGCAGATACTAACACGATTCGCATCAATTAGAAGACAATTTTAACGATTTTGTTCGTAACATGGAAGAGTAATAACAACACAAGGTTCATGTTAATGCCTGAACGACATCGATCGTAATGATAGCGCCATTGCGCGATCTGTTCCTTGATGATGTTTATATTACAACCACACCATATTACCTCAGTCACATCGCCAAACCGACACAAATAATAAATAGGACGTTTTTTAATCGATGCGTTGTTATTACCCTTCCATTTTACGAACAAAATCGTTTAAATCGTCTTCTAATTGATGCGAATCGTCTAAGTATCTGCAACCTGCATTATAGAAGCAAAGAAAATTGATCACATCATACCTTTGACATTTTAGATACAGGAATGTTATGGAAAAGGTGTAAAAGTCAAGGCGATCGTTCATAATGGTTAGGAAAAAATATTGCCTACAAAAAGACTTATATAATATTGAAGAAAAAACACATATGTTTGAGATCATACCATTGTTTACTCGAGGGTAAGAGCGATACCTCAGTCACACCAACCAGACCGATAATATACCACACAAATTACATTACCCAATGGCCATTAATCAGTTGGTTTTATTAGGTCGGAGATGAATCGGTGTGATCGTGTGACTTAAAGCCACATTGTCCTATATTTGTAGCGACTTGCTCCCTCTACCGCATATAGAAAACAATGCCTAATCGGTGACCCTCTTTTTCTTATGTTAATTGAGAGCTGAGATGATGAGATAACCACCTGTCCAGTGATCTTGCAGTGTGGTCTAATCCCTCCTATAAACTAGTACAGATAATAATAACATTTATCTTTTATATAGCGCTCAATACAATGTCTCTAAGCGCTTTACAAATATACTATTACAGATAAGCTTTAAAGCTCAAGCAAGACCAAGAAATATCCTAAAGACATTGTGATCCAGATAAACATGATGACGATGGCATCAGCTAGAGCTGTAGTCTCAACGAGACAGTCATGTACCTCCATTCCAATTATGTATTCACTCTGCTACGGGCATGAATTAGCAGCTATCCGGCAGCCATCTTGTTTGCCTACGTAAACAAAACTGACTTGAACAGCAGCCCAGGCATTTTAAACTCATCACATTACTTTCTTGAATGTTAAAGACATTTATATTAATCTTCATGACGTCACTAGATCGACTGGACATGGCTTTGTTTTGATGTGTTTCTTAGAAGATTGAAATTTGGTAATAAAATGTTGATTGGCTGGGCATCCTTCTATATCACAGACATGCAATCATTTTGTTTGCTAACGTATCTATCTCGGATGTGCTAGGTAAAAACATTTCAGAAAAACTAGCATTCCCAGATACTCTATATACGTCAATGGACACAAACCATAATTTCTCCGTTAACAAATTAATCCATACTTTTCATCCAATTTGTTTTCTGACTCGCTGGATCATTTGCCCAAAATAATGTATCTTTTTATGAAAGCATCATTTTATGGCCAGTCCTGATCCTAATCAAATTAAAACCACTTTCTATATTTCTGTATTCATAAATACAACAAAGGGGAAGATTCCAAATTAGAATTTTGCTATCTCTTATCTTCATTACAAACGAAGTGGTTTTCTTTATGTTTTCGATATATCTGTTGTATACTCAAATCACTGCTCTCTAGAAATGATTACATGCTGGAAGATGACGTCAAAGGAACAAGAAAATACGATATAATGAATTAAGGAACCTTTTATTTATTTGATAGAAATAACGTTTCTGGGACAGAACACTAATTAGGGTAAGGATAAACAGGATTAGCTGTAGGGAAACCTATTACTCCAGTTCCATTTATAGAAATTCATCGAAAAAGAAATAAAGAATTCTATCGGGAATAGAAATGATTTAGAATATAAAGATTTGGTAGAGCAAAATGATCATTATGAGCGATATTCATATAAGTGTACCTTGCTTGCAAACTAGTAAGGGAACGTCCCCCGTCCTCAAAGTCAATCTGCAAATTAGTTTTGACACAGATGCCTCAAGCTACTTTTTATATTTCCAAGCAGTCTAGGAAGAAAGGGATATACGTTTATGCCCTAATTACTTACTCTTTATACACAAATTGCAAAATTGGTACAACGCTCCTTACAAAAGAGAATAAACAATGGCATAATTATTATGTTGACGTTTTTCCTATCGCTGTTTTGATATAAGTACGATTTAATGTTTTGATTGGAATGTTAAAATGCTTGTTTAATAATGCCGTTGTAAATATGCATTTACTTTTAAACAATGTATTCACATATTTATCTTCGAATTTTCGTAATTATTATCATAATTATCATAATTATTATCATCATCATCACAACCACTACCACTATTACCATTATCATCATCATCATCATCACCATCATCATCATCATTACCATCATCATCATTATCACCACCACCGTCATTATCATCATCATCATCATCATTATAGATAGATAGATAGATAGATAATGGTTTTATTGAGAATAAAAGAGCAACAATGCATCGCGGCCTACAAGGCCGAATTGGGCAATGTTTTACAAATGTAAATTACAGTATATAAAAACATTCATATAAAATAACCTCAAATTAATGAACTAAACTTGAATGAGTAGATTGTTAAAAAAATAAAAATAACTTTAACATGCTTATTTCTTATTATTTGATCTCCCTAACTCATTTTATATATAAAGGAGATAAAGAGAAGTGAAGAAGAACATGATGGTGGTGTAGAGTAAAGAAAGCAAAGAAAAGAGGATGGTAAGATTAAGAAGAGGATGAAGAGGAAGGAGAAGAGAAAAAGTAGAAGAGAAGGAGAAAGAAGAAGAAGAAGATTCAAATAGGGATAGTAAGATGATAGACGGAGGGTAGCGCGAATAGTAACACTATCATAATGTATCGATATCAATATTCAAGCATTACACATTATACAAACTACTAATGATATAGGCGAAGTTATGAAGAAAATAAGTACTTATATGAAAAATTGTACGATTAAAAAAAAATACTCTAGGTAATAGCTACTCTAAGGAAAAGGTTATAACATTTCAACCAGACTATAACAAAGGAGAACCATTATAAGAAGCAAAAGCAAAAGGAGAAAGAGGGAGAAGAGGATTGAGAAGTAAGGATAAGGGTGAGATGAAGAAAGGAGGTGGGAAAGTAGAAGTGGTAGAGGAAGAAGAGACAACAGTAACATTGGCCATGGAAGATAATTTCAGTCATTTAAACAATTAAAAATAAATGGTTAAACACAGATTTTTAACTTCGGTACAGAAAATGTAGTGATTCTATTATACAGATACAAAGATTAGACCCCAGTATAAATATAAAAAATTGGTATATGAATATAAATGTATAAAAAACAAATTGCATAAAAATTGATTTCATACTTTGTGTGTATCGGTAATTGAAACCATAGTTTGCCTTGTATTGCACTTATGGGATTACATCACAACTATAATATTGGTAGTATTAAAAAAATAAAAGTAGATTTCTTGTTAACTAGAATTGAAGATGCGTACAAGTGATGGTATGGGGCTGTTCTTCACTCTGTTTGTTCGGCAACGTAGTTCTGGTAATTTCTTAGTATGTCTAAGGATTCTTTTCTGAGTAATCATCGTCATTATCACCACCACCGTCATTATCACCATCACCACAACCAGAACAACTAGCAACACCATCGTCACCTTCCTCTTCATCATCGTTATCATTGTTGCCATCATTGTAATCGACATCATCACCATCACGAACATCAATATTAATAATAACACCAACTACAGCACATCAAAGATGACGACAGCAACAACATTAAAGAACATCTATGAAAACAGCAAGATCGATCAGCATTAACAAAATAAGTAGTTGAGCAACAGCACCATCGTTGTCACTTTCTATCCATACACATACACCTTCTTTACATTACATTCCTACTGCAAAACACAATGAGTCGATCAAATATACCAAATAACTATTTTTCCTACCGCCTATAGGAAGCATACTTTCCAATAATTACCCACCCTTCCACCGTACCTTGCCCTGTAACGTGTCATACCACCTATATTTATTGCTAATAAAATATTGAAGAATTGACACAGTTGCTATGGTAATAGAAGAAATAGATGGTTTCAGGCTAGGGTTGTCGCTGTGAGAGAAATCTAACTATTGCCAACAAGACTGTAATGTATATAATACGTGTAACACGGCAATGCTATATTCAAGTGAAACGGTAAAACAAGACAATGAAGAGGGTTATTACACCATATCTACTTACCCGTGTAAGACATTAATACAATTTTCAAATGACAAAATAGGCAGATATACGAGAAAAAATGTACTCACATAAAAGGTAATATTTATCTTTAATAGAAACCATTACTTTGTGGCACATGTATTAAGTACAATTTCTTTTCAAGGGGAATGTATGTGCGCCTATATTAAACCTTTGATAAATAAGGAAGAATACAGAATGTCAATTATCGAACTCAATACGGTGGAGTATTTCAGAATGTTTTCTTTTTTAAAAACCGTTTCAACACATAGGCCTATGTTAGTTTGAAAGATACTATTAGTAATGATTTGAATCTGATATTAGTGTTAAACAGCTTTTCAGATCACTGCAGTGACAACTCTTCTTGTGAATTCCTCTCTTAACTAATATCTTTACCAAGAGGATTCCAAGAACATTTTATATATCACTAAATCTATGTATCCCTGGTAATAAAATATTCAAAGGGTCTGAATATACAGCCTATGCATGTATTTTGATTATTACATTGCAACAAATGGATACAGGTGAAAAGTATCGATCAGCTATATTGACAACCATCTAGGGCTTACTGTATAAAGCTGAGAGTAAATTGATTTATAATTTGCTTTAATTGCGATGCAGTTAACGAGTACTTGTTTGCACAATTTACAATCAAATTTTTCATCCTATTGATTCAAAATATAATAAATATTCAAATATTTCTTCACAATAGCGAATTTTATTGGGGAACGGAAAGGGGAACCCGAAACTCCCAATTTGATAAAAAGATGATTAATTATATAGAGCATCTCCAAATTCTTATTCGTTCGGTTCGCTCATCGCAAGTATACTAGAAATATGTAACCCCGGCCTTTACTGAATTTATTATTTCATAACAATGATGTAACAATAAGATAAACATAAAGGATACCTTTATTTGGCCTAATCTGTCATCTATAAAAATGATATTTATGAACACGATTTCTGTTTGAAGACAAAAATGAACTTATGACTATGCCACTTTTAATTATTGAAGTACAAGAAAAAACACCGCATACGTTAATGGAAATATATGTTTTTCAAAATAATTTTGAGAGTAAACTGAAGGGAATGATCAAACGATATGCAACCTTTTGTTGATAAGTGACCATCGGATTATGGTAAAAATAATATGTAGCCCCGGCCTTTACTGAATTTATAATTTCATTACAATGATGTAGCGATGAGATAAACATAAGAGGTACCTTTATTTGACTTAATCTGTCATCTTAAGTGAACTTTATACAATGATATTTATGAGTACGATTTCTATTCGAAGTAAATAAATGAACTTATGACTATGCCACTTCCAAGTATGGAAGTACAAGAAAAAACACCGCATATACCGTACGTTAATGGAAATATTTATTTAGCAAAATAATTTTGAGAGTAAACTGAACGGAATGAGCAAAAGATATGAAACCCTTTGTTGATAGGTGACCAAAATAAAGGACACAGTGGCCTACGTAGCAATGGAGCATCAAATTATTGACTAATTGTCAATTGACTAATTGACTAATTATTGTGTAACTAAGAGAAAAAAGAGTGAATGAGAGATAGAGAGACAGACACAACAGAGAGAGAGAGAGAAAGTGAGAGAGGGAGAGGGAGAGAGAGAGAGAGAGAGAGAGAGACATTATAGAGACATGTTATAGACTGGTGGTATATTGTTATAGGTTGTATGAAATCAATAACTACTCTGTGATGTTGAGGTAATTATGAAATGGTTATCTGCTGAATGAGAAGCGCTATGGTATACTAAGTGATTATTACTATACAACGTGATTACATCAGTCTGACCGACTGCAATCAATCAACATATGAGCCAATTAATCCCATCGGAAGATTAAATTACAGTTACTTGCAATCGCTAGACACAGAAATAGATTTTTTTACAATTTTGTTTTTAAATATTAAATTGAATACTGGGCAAAGCTTAGGAATTGATCGTACCATTGGTTTTACGATTGATTTCACATAGTGTTCAATGCAATCAATTGTATAAATCAATCGTACGATCAATTGCTAATTTATGTTTTACAGGGCCTTTGTAATGTAATTACATGGTGAAAGAAACTATCGAGAAGCAATTCAGATAATTTGAAAACGTTGCACATACGAATTGGTGCATACTGCGCTTTTTGGAGTCACCATTATTGATAGGAAGTCGACAAAATCTTACTAAAACCCTCACGCAGTGCACACAGCTATTAGTAAATGGGACTACACATATTTGGCATAGAAATTTGGTCCAAACTTTTCAGCTATTCTCATCATAATTTGAATATAAGGGTATTCGAATTTTAACAATTAACAGTGTTTGCATGGGATATCAGACTCTCTAAAACTGACATAAAAGAATAAAAAAGCTGGAATAAATCGTTCTTCTATACCAAAACTCAGGCTTTTCTTTAACTGATTTTGTCCCCAAAGTGTATTTGAACGTTAACCCTGACCCCTTTTTTTAAAGTCTTGTTATGAGAAAGAATGAATATACGATGGAAATCGTATTCCGATGAAAAGATATAGTTCAAATTACATTTAAATCAGAAAAAGGAAACATAATAACTTTCTCCTTTGAATCACTGTAATCTGTTTTTCCAATTGACAGATTACAATCATTGGTTACGAATGAAAGCAATTTAAAAGGTACTAATACACATTATCTAGGTGGATATCTTACTCGCAACAAAGGCGATTCATATCAACGGTATCGCTCATTATTATCGACCTGCACGATCCCCTTTGATCGTTTTCCCTCACAGATATTGTTGGGTTGTCATGGTTACTGATGGTTATTAGCCAGCATGAATCACAGAAAGAAGCTTTCTCGTCAAAGCTCTTGATATTGTGATGAATCACCAACTTCATGTTGGTTAACGTAGGATTGATTGAATTTCAAAATTAATATTGCCTGATTTACAGGAGCTTATTACGAATAGATGCAAAATAGGGGGGGGTGACTCTTGCTTACTCTCTCTCTCTCTATCTCTCTCTATCCTCTCCTTCTCTCTCCTTTCTTCTGTCTCTGTCTGTCTGCTACTGTGTATATCTGACTGCCTGTCTCTCGCTTTGCCTCTGTTTTTTTCTCTGTCTCCTTCCCTTTTGTAATGTTAACACATCTCTGTTTTCATCCATCTTTTCCCCTTCTTTAACTTCCCCTCTTTCTGCCCCTCTACCTTTCTCATGTGCTTGCATTCTTGACCCTCTGGCCGTCTGTCTCTCTTTAACTCAATAGATCAACTAGTATGATCGATATATTCACCAGGACATGCATCTAGTACTAGAACGACTAGTACAGTGCCAATCTATCAAGATTTTAACCTCACAATGTGCTCATTCTTATATCGATATGTGACTAATTCCTATCCGTCCGTTAACAAGACATTACATCAATATGAGACAAGGGGATGATCAAAATATTATTGTAATTCTTTTATCCATCAGCCAAAATGTCTTTTCAAAATAAAATTTCGCATTTGAAAAAAAGACTATAAAAACTGTTAATATAATTAGATAAAAGTGCCACAACTTCGTTTAGTCCTTTAATCACGATACGTGTAAACATGTAGAACACTTCCAGCGTGTCCAAGATCCTGGTTTTAAACCAGATTAAGTCCGTTTCCATAACATATTGAATTGTCTAAATTGTCATTATACAGACTATTTCGTGTTTACATCATAATCAAATCGTAAGCTATAATTCAAGAATTTTTTTCTCGCAAGGACTTTGCATGGCTAAGCCCACATGTGGATAGTCATTATGCGTTTTGTTTCGCTAGTCATGTCGTGGTTTTGTTGACGAGAATTTTTTTTTTTAGCGGATAAAAGGATTATATTTCATGTGTTGCATGAAAGTGGTTTTATCCTTGCTCGCATGGTTTGATGGGGAAAACCCATAACACAATTTAAGACCCCCAATCCGTCGCACAGCTTTCACGCGTCGGCTGTCACTCTCGTGGGCTGTACAGAATTACAGAATAAACTTTTGTGTGTTGAGGAAATTCATTTTTTTTCTTACTTTTCTTGCTTTTTGTTAGCACCAACTGCCGACTACTACACCCAAATCGCATATAAATATCATTTTGATGAAAGAATATGATCGCTTTAAAAAAAGGTCTTTCTGAAGATATGATTGGTACAGCAAAATCGAAAAAAATAGCAACGAAAAGCTTCTTGTATGTCTGTTTTGTGCTTTGCTCTTAAACATTGAGGGGTTTTATTATGTCATCATCGTTAATGATAGATTGCCAAATAATGAATAAGTATACATTTCGTATTCATGATATAAATCATGAATACGAAATGTATACTTATTCATTATTTGTTAAACAAAAGGTGTCATTTTCGTTATTGTGGTTCAAATTCGAGAAGACAAGGATCCCCTGTCCCCTCCCCTTCCAAGCGTTGTGGATGAATAAAAGACGAGAGTTAATTATTTTGGAGAAAAAAATCTTGTTCATTAATACCCGCTGAAACGGGGATTTGCTGTATTAAGTTTCCATGCAATCTTTGTAGATGGTATGTTTGGTCTGGCGACAATGTATTTAACGTTACCTTTTGTTTGAAACTTGTCTGAAAACAGGCTACCTTGTAGGAAGGGCCTGAGGGTATGAAAGCGGTGCATCTATTTTAGTAATCGAACAGCGTCCATGCACTAAACATTTAAATCATTCACCGTCCATTATCACATGCTGAAGCGTCGCGCTCGTTTCGATAATTGTTTTGATTAAGACTAGACAGCGTTGCAAAGACGAGTCAGCTGCAGGGCATGGTTTGTAAAACAGGTAAAGGCACCTCGAGAACAAAATTCAGAGCTTAGTTTTCTCCTTCACCAATCGTGCTCCGAATGCAAGCAACATCAGATCATTAGTGCACACGAGCACGTCTTAGAATGATCTAACGAAAACACTTCTCATATGTTGTAAGCACGTCTTATAACTACGTTGTCTTTACTTTAAATACAACTGATGGAAAACCTCCCTAACAGCTGCGATAGGTCTGTTTGTTATTACAAAGTTCGAAGTCTGAACGATTAATGAATAATCGTACACTCCTTAGCTTTGTTAAAATATCTAGGATCATATAATTCATTTCAATTTTGTATTGATGAAAGGATAAAGTCAAGGCATATAGTTCTGGGCAAAAACTCACTGTTAAAGATGGATGCCATGCTGTAAACTAACACTCATTATGAATATTTCCTTGAATTTTACAAGGTAGTTATTATAGTTCTTTTTGCTTGAGGTATTGGAGCAGTATACATTTGCAGTTCCCATTTCAAAACCACAGATTACTAGAGGATTCTTTTCCAATTTACTAGAGCTTACGTCTTCTGAAGGTTTTATGTTACAGAGCCCCTGCATAGATCTTCTAAACGAAAATAAGAGGTGAAACAAATCGGAAAAATTCAGATTGATTTCTCTTTAGTGAAAGGCAAATTTTTCCGAAGCCTATGGAGATTCGTTGAGACTAGTCTGCACGTCTACCCCGGTCCTTGTTCTCATGGTGATAGGAGGTCATGAATAATTCATTATCTAACTTGTCAGTCATAATGTAATCACTTTAATAATATATTGTAGTTAAAAGCAGTAAATTTGAAAACGGGGTTTATTGATAAAGATAACTCCTAAGGTAGTATGTATATACCAGACGAAGACAACTCTTAAAGGGGCATGTTCCCCGTATTCCAGAGGGCGCTCAAAATACGTACGCGCTGGCGGACGGCGCTATAGCTGCCTATTGACACCAACAGAATACGGCTCTTACGCAGGTGGCATGTTCCGATAACTACACTGGCGGGAACGTGCCCCTTTAAAGTGGTATGTATATATCACACGAAGATAGGTAGTATGTTCATATCAGAAGAAGATAACTCTTAAGGTAGTATGTTCATATCAGACGAAGATAACTCTTAAGGTAGTATGTTCATATCGGAAGAACATAACCCTTAAGGTAGTATGTTCATATCAGACGAAGATAACTCTTAAGGTAGTATGTACATATCAGAAGAAGATAACTGTTGAGGTAGTAGGTTCATATCAGACAAAGATAACTCTTAAAGGTATTACAAAGTGTTGGTAAAAATATTTAATTCATCTGAAACTCTTTGATGTTATAACAAGATGCTATAAGGATATCTTTAACCAATCTCCACCGCTGAAATACTTTTTTTTTTTTTAGTGAATTAAACAGTAATTAATAAATCAATTATTAGTTCCAAGCTGCCTGTATTTAAACCGGCTCATGTTGTTGTATACTAGCGCCATCTACTGTTGTAAATGGTTCATGGTATAATCGATATTGAAATTGTGTCACATTCGCCCCGCTCGGCGCAAGCCGCATGGACAAAAGACAACAGCAATTTCGACACCGCGCTGACCCCGCTCCACACCGGGAAGGCGACTGTATTCGCATGGCTTCGGTCCATGGTCTCTTTTATAGCTCCATGGTACCAGCATCTGTGTGCGTTTGTGTGAGAGCAAGTACCGTTCAGGATTGTATCGCACAAATCAAGGGAGTTATAATCTCCTTGCAGAGTGAGTTTGACCACAATGTAAACCTATGGTTTGACGTCCCCGTACTCCTCCGCAACCGTCTCAATCTAGTCTCAGCTTCGACTGATCAGTCTTTTTGATATACATTTATAACAAACAATTCAAGTAGGCCTACGGGATACATGAAGTCTTATCATTTTTTTCCAATTATTATGTCCGTGAAATGCATTCAGAAAAGAATATCAGAAAGAAAGCAATTTGAAAATGAATGACCACATAATCGTTCAGATAAACATGAAAGAAATACAATAAAAATGTCTATCCATACCGCTCTCTCTCTCTCTCTCTGTCCCCCCCTCTCTCTCTCTCTCTCTCTCTCTTTCCCACAGAAGTTCGTTGTAATGTTCATCATACCCTTGGAAGTTTCGAAAATAATCATTTTCACCACATGGACCCTCTCTATATCTCCGAAATATAGATCCAGGCTCTCTCTGTCACTCTCTCTCTCTTGTTCCCTCTTTCCCTTCCTCTTGCACCCTCTCTTCGCCTGTGCTAACCTCTGCACTGAATGTTTGACTTGTTTTTATGATTATTATTTTCTTTCATCCTCATCTACATTATAACCCCATCAAAAAACTATGGTCCTATCACGTGAATGAAAACTTCTATCGTCTTTGTGATTATTATTATCTTTGTCATATATATTTATATCATCCTCATTTACATACACCCCAACAGTGGTCCTATCGCGCGAATGAGAACTTCTATCGTTTTTACGATTATTATTATCCTTGCCAAACATACTGTATTATCATACTCATTTACATGAACCACAACCAAAAAATATGGTCCTATTACGCGAATGAGAACTTCTATCATTTTTATGATTATTATTATCCTTGTCATAAAATCCAACACAAAACTACTGTCCTATCACGTGAATGAGAAGTTCTCTCGCATATGTGATAATAATTATCTTTGTCATATATTTATATCACCCTCATTTACATAACCCCGAGAAAAAAGAAATATGGTCCTATCACGCGAAAGAGGACTTCTATCGTCTTTGTGATTATTACTATTCTTGTCATAAACTCCTACCAAAAACTACTGTCCTATCACGTGAATGAGAAGTTCTCTAGCATTTGTTATAATTATTATCTTTGTCATATATTTATATCACCCTCATTATTTTGAATAACCCCGACAAAAGAAATATTGTCCTATCACGCGAATGAGGACTTCTATCGATTTTGTGATTATTATTATTCTTGTCATAAACTCCACCCAAAAACTACTGTCCTATCACGTGTATAATAAGTTCTCTCGCATTTGTGATAATTATTATCTTTGTCATATATTTATATCACCCTCATTATTTTGAATAACCCCGACAAAAGAAATATGGTCCCATCACGCGAATGAGGACTTCGATCGTTTTTGTGATTATTATTATTCTTGTCACATATTTATATTACCCTCATTTACATAACCCCGACAAAAGAAATATGGTCCTATCACGCGAAAGAGGACTTCTATCGTCTTTGTGATTATTATTATGGTTGTCATATATTTATATCACCCTCATTTACATAACCCCGGCAAAAGAAATATGGTCCTATATATATCACGCGATTGAGAACTTCTATCGTCTTTGTGATCATTATTATTCTTGTCATATTTATATTACCCTCATTTACATAACCCCGACAAAAGAAATATGGTCCTTTCACACGAATGAGAACTTCTATCGTCTTTGTGATTATTACTATTCTTGTCATAAACTCCAACCAAAAACTACTGTCCTATCACATGAATGAGAAGTTCTCTCGCATTTGTGATAATTATTATCTTTGTCATATATTTATATCACCCTCATTTACATAACCCCGAGAAAAAAGAAATATGGTCCTATCACGCGAAAGAGGACTTCTATCGTCTTTGTGATTATTATTATGGTTGTCATATATTTATATCACCCTCATTTACATAACCCCGACAAAAGAAATATGGTCCCATATATATCACGCGATTGAGAACTAGTATCGTCTTTGTGATTATTATTATTCTTGTCATATTTATATCACCCTCATTTACATAACCCCGACAAAAGAAATATGGTCCTATCACGCGAATGAGAACTTCTATCGTCTTCGTGATTATTATTATTCTTGTCATAAACTCCAACCAAAAACTACTGTCCTATCACGTGAATGAGAAGTTCTCTCGCATTTGTGATAGTTATTATCTTTGTCATATATTTATATCACCCTCATTTACATAACCCCGACAAAAGAAATATGGTCCTATATATCACACGAATGAGAACTTCTATCGTCTTTGTGATTATTATTATCCTTGTCATAAACTCCAACTAAAAACTACTGTCCTATCACGTGAATGAGAGTTTCTATCGTATTTGTGATTATTATTATTCTTGTCATAAACTCCACCCCAAAACTACTGTCCTATCACGTGAATAATAAGTTCTCTCGCATTTGTGATGATTATTATCTTTGTCATATATTTATATCACCCTCATTTGAATAACCCCGACAAAAGAAATATGGTCCTATTACGCGAATGAGAACTTCTATCACCTTTTTGATTATTATTATCCTTTTCATGAACTCCAACCAAAAACTACTGTCCTATCACGTGAATGAGAAGTTCTCTCGCATTTGTGATAATTATTATCTTTGTAATATATTTATATCACCCTCATTTACATAACCGCGACAAAAGAAATATGGTCCTATCACGCAAATGAGAACTCTTATCGTCTTTGTGATTATTATTATTCTTGTCATAAACTCCAACCAAAAACTTCTGTCCTATCACGTGAATGAGAACTTCTCTTGTTATTGTGATTATTATTATCTTTGTCATATATTTATATCATTCTCATCTATACTCTCTAAAAAAAAATCGAGTGATCACGGACGTCACTCCTCTGGAGAGTGAAAATGTAGTGAAAATAGAGTGAACATTCACTCTTTTCTTCTTAGAGAGCACTCTAAAATCAATCGATTTTCACTCCTAAACAAGTGATCACGGACGTCACTCCCAAGAAAGTGAAAATAGATTGAAAATTCACTCTTTTTTTTAAAGAGAGATACATAACCCTAAACAAAAATAATATGGTCCTATATCACGCGAATGAGAACTTCTAGAGAGAGAGAGAGAAAGTTGGAGCGAAAGAAAGTGGAAGGGGTGATATCATGGACCTACTATGGTGAAAGTGAGAGAGAGAGATGTGTGTATGATAAAGAAAGAGAGACAATCATCAGACAGACGGTCACAGACCGACAGAGAGACAGACTAACAAGTGATATGGATATAGAAATATGATACAGAAGGGGATGAACGAGGTGATGCGATGAGTTTCAAGTTCAAGTTTCAAGTTTCAAGTTTTATTTATCTTTCTTTCATAACACACTTTACAAATATGACATGAATATAACAAGTTTACAGAATATGGCGTTACAAAAGAAAGATGAGGTGACCTTGGTTGAAAGCAAGGCTTGTGGATTTAAGGTCCCTCATGAGTGGCTTATGAATACGTCCTAAAAGAACAAAACTCGTAAGATAAGAATAAAACATACATTTAAGTGTTGACAAAACTAAACTAACTAAACAACTGATTAAATATAAACATAAGTAAGTATAATAAAATCTACTGACTACTAAATAATGACTATAAACAAGAGAAACAGGAAAATACAACGAGCAACAGGACTGAAACACAGACAAAAACAAAAAAAGACAGAGAGATGAATAGATGTGAGAGATGGGAGTAGAATTATGCTGACCTATATAGTAATTAATTTCCTTAAATATTGATCACAACTATAAATCTAGACGATATCGACTCAAATAGAGTAACTTCAGTTTGCGCTTAAATACATAAATACTGACTGATTGCGTTATTCTTGGTTCAATGGAATTCCAAAACCTAGGTCCAGTGGACCCCACAGTAGTAAGGGCAAATTGCGTTCTAACAAGAGGCAAGTGATATGCTTGTGCCTGACGTGTGGAATAACTATGAACTTGGTTATTTTTCTTAAATATTCTAGCCAAGGCTACTGGCAGTAGACCTGCATTCAATTCATACATTAGAGCTCCTAGTTGTAAATGATAAATATCTTTAACTTTCAAAACACTGCTATTATAAAAAAGAACATCTGTATGCGCAAGATATGAGAGGGAGAGAGACAGATAAATATACAATATACATCAAAAGAGAAATAAATAGAGAAAGGGTAGAATGGTATGGGGTAGAGAGAAAGAAAATGGGAGAAATAAAGATAGCGAGAGAGAAGAGAGAGATAAAGAGAAAGGAAAGAAGGGATAGAGAGGGATACAAAAGAGAGAGAGAGGGGGAGATGAGAGGGATATAGAAGCGACAGAGAGAGAGAGAGAGAGAGAATATCAAGAGAGAGCGTTATAACATGGACCTAGTCAATGCAATGTTACATCAAGAAGTATGCACCTACTACAGTAGTTGGTGCATGGTCATGAGGCAAAGGATATAATTCAATTATACGGAGAGAGATTAGCCCATAACACGTGTAGCAATTACTGACCTCTATGACCTCTACCAGAGGTCATTTGGCTGAATAAACAGCGTACCCGTAAAGTTACTAAGGGATGATCTCAAAATAAGCATGTGCAGTATACACATGATCGAATGTTCGGGAAAACGTCTAGTCAACCTTATTATTGATTTATCTTCGTTTGTAAGATTAAACGTGTCTTCTTTACTTTTAATAAAGAAATGCAAAATAAATAATGTTACGTTCTGTCTATAAATGATTACCCAAACTGTCCCTGTACAACGACTTTGGGGAGTATTTTGAGATTATCCCTAAAAAAAATGTGCTCGGAAATTCTTCAGGCCAATCCGGCACAACGCAATACACGTAGGCCTAGCCTACACACGTAACATGTACTATACGCAGGCCTAATACACACGCAGATCATTGCAGTTCATCACGACCACTTGACTTGACCAAAATACAGGCAATATGTGCGTTCGTTCACAGAGCTGGCGAACAACAATATTATCAAAGTCGAGCAATAACAAATGCATTTCAAAGTTGAAAACACAGAAACGATTAAGAGAGGGAAATGGAAAAATGAGTTGAAGAGAACAACACAGAATATTCCGGCCCGCACAGGAAATACATAGACTAACGTACGTAAGTACAGTAAAGATGGCGGCGGTCCGATCGATTATAAAATTATATATTGCGATTACAGTCTACAGACAAGTGTTTTTTTTCTTCAAATTTGGGAGACAGTATAAAAATCTTACACTAAGGCAACTCGACTTTAAAATAATTATCTTCATGATTATATATATTGTTTAAGTCTGGTAATATGATTTGGTGTCAAAACATGTTAATTATTACACTTTGACAATAGTGCTATATATGTGTTATGCTGTTCAGATGACATGTAAATTTTCGAACTGAGAGGGAGCTATACCAAATTTACCGGGAGTACCGGTAAATTTTTTTATTTTTTAAAATTTTAATTACTCCAAATCAAAAGCTTTTTAGAGCCCAATTTTTTTAGAGTTGGGTGTTCTAACACTATGTTTCACAATAGTAATGCAAATTTTAAATTTCATGATCCAATCCTGATGAAATATTCCCAAAACTTTGTAATACCTTTAAGGTAGTATGTTCATATCATACGAAGATAACTGTTAAGGTTGTATGTTCATATCAGAAGAAGATAACTCTTAAGGTAGTATGTTCATACCAGAATAAGATAACTCTTAAGGTAGTATGTTCATATCAGACGATGATAACTCTTTAGGTAGTATGTTCATGTCAGACGAAGATAACTCTTAAGGTAGTATGTTTATATCAGAAGAAGATAACTCTTAAGGTGGTATGTACATATCGGAAGAAGATAACTCTTAAGGTAGTATGTTCATATCATAAGAAGATAACTCTTAAGGTAGTGTGTTCATATCACAAGAAGATAACTGTTAAGGTTGTATGTTCATATCAGAAGAAGTAAACTCTTAAGGTAGTATGTTCATATCATAAGAAGATAACTCTTAAGGTCGTATGTTCATATCAGAAGAAGATAACTCTTAAGGTAGTATGTTCATATCAGACGAAGATAACTCTTAAGGTAGTAGGTTCATATAAGAAGAAGATAACTCTTAAGGGAGTATGTTCATATCAGAAGAGGATAACTCTTAAGTTCCTGGCAAGAAAAGAAGTTTAAAAAGAAGACGGGCCCCACCCCTGGCCAAAATTAAAGGAAAACAAAAAGATGGTAACCACAAATTTAGATCTTTCTTTTTTTGCTCAAGGGGGGGGGGGGGGGGGGGTGGGAATAGTGCTCAATAGCCCCCCCCCCCCCCCACATAGAGCGAAAATTACGGTATGCGCGCTTTTCAATTTCCGGTCCCCCTATCAGAAAATCCTGGATCCGCCACTGTCCTGTCGCAACCCTAACGTTCTCTGGAAAGACAATTACACTTCATTTGCCACAGTCTACCCAGTTGAGGTAGTGGATAACAGGTAGGATTAATCCTTGAAATATGTTTCCCGCAGCCGCAGGTAAAAGTGGTTTATAAATTTCAAAATCGTTTTCATCTGGAAGAGCATTCGTTGTGACACGTCTTTAACAAGAATGGATTATCATAACTGTTATTATTATTTTATCATTATTATAATTATTATTAATATCATTATTTCTATTATTATTATTATTATTAGTAGTAGGAGGATCATTAGTATAATTATGCTATTATTAATATTAGTAGTACTAGTAGTATAATTGTTGTTCTTTGGATAGGACATTTTATTCCACATTTCATGCCGTCTTCATTACTCTGACAGTAGCCACCGCATTGATTAGGATAGTGGTTGTCATGACAAACTTGCTCCGGGCATCTCAGCGTGATTATTACTACAGTTAGCAATGGTTAGTATGTTATTCGGACATTTGAAGTTATTACATTCATCCTTTCTAGATCAATAAACCAGAGACAAAAGTCAATCCACATCGATTGGAAGAGTCAACAAAATGGCGCCGAATTGCATCAGTCTTTCCCGCGTTGTATTTGTGGAGTAAGATTGAGTGTCTGCCTTGTGCGCGAGCGTGTTTGTGTGTTTGTTGACCTAGGCATACGGGAAAGAAAATCAATACTAAAGGGTATATTTGACGGGTATGGGAGGGGAGAGTTTTGTTTTGTATTCTGACTTCTGCTTGCACTTCAGTGCAGAGCTTTCAAGTGTAGCCTTCTATCGAGAAATAAGACTGATTTTCGATAATTTGAATCTCACGAAGATGGACATCAAGGTCTTTCATTCTCTCGTAATATACGCGAAAATGTGCGGTTGAATAATTTAATCAATGCATGGATTAAAATATTAATTATAATTCCTTTTTGATCTTCATTCTTACAGAGAATCAGTGTCCAACTCGTGTCTTAAAATATGTCATAGGTTCAAACAGAAGGTGATTTGTCATGTTTCTAGTTATTCATGTTTATTTCATCATAATCGGATGAAGCGATGTGAAGTCCATTATTATGTTAGCAAAGTATTCATTAATGAGTAGTGATGGGTATGTGTTATTCAATTTCGCTTTAATGGTATACTTGCTCTATAAACATATTGTATGAGGCTATTGCATTTATTTTGAAAACTTGTGATTATTTCATTTTCCCCTAAAATATCATGGGATGGAGAGAGAGAGTTAATATACGTGTGAGGTGAAGATTTTGATATAGCCGGATTTAAAATCTTACGATATAAATGGTTTTCACAATTTTCGGTAATAGTATTTTTGTATATGATAAGTAAGATTATTTTAACCAACATTGGGTAAAGTTTTAACCCACAAACATGGATGTTCTGTTCCTTTTTACCCAAGATCGTACGACATTTAACCTGCTTTTTGTAAAGTGCATTAATTTTGCAGTGTTTGGTGATGTGTTTATAATAACAGAGGTGAATTCGCCCATAGATAACGTGAATGGAGCATTGAGAAACCACAGGCTTCCTAATTAATCCACAGGATTTCCAATTAAAGTCTGAACATTTCGTCAAATCATATGTTATTGGAGAAAACGACCATAATTACCACAAATTGTATTGCATTAGTTTGAAATATGTCTTTTCAAGCAGGAAAAATATGTCATCGTTCTTTAATTCATATATCATTATAACTCAAAACCATCGTTTAAACCTCAGTCTCCTTTTGGTGTTGTGTCCATTCTACATATTCATATTTTAATACATTTATATCTCCATCATTATTATCATTATCATCAACATCATCATCATCATCATTAACATCATCATCATCATCATCATTATTTTTCATCGTCATCATCATTTTTGTCATCATCATCAACCACATCATTATCATCATCACCATGAATATCATCTTTATCATCATCACCATGAATATCATCTTCATCATCATCACCATGAATATCATCTTCATCATCATCACCATGAATATCATCTTCATCATCATCACCATGAATATCATCTTCATCATCATCACCATGAATATCATCTTCATCATCATCACCATGAATATCATCTTCATCATCATCACCATGAACATCATCTTCTTCATCATCACCATGAATATCATCTTCATCATCATCACCATGAATATCATCTTCATCATCATCACCATGAATATCATCTTCATCATCATCACCATAAATATCATCTTCATATTCATCACCATGAATATCATCATCATCATCACCATGAATATAATCTTCATCATCATCACCATGAATATCATCATCATCATCATCATCACCATGAATATCATCTTCATCATCATCACCATGAATATCATCTTCATCATCATCACCATGAATATCATCTTCATCATCATCACCATGAATATCATCTTCATCATCATCACCATGAATATCATCTTCATCATCATCACCATGAATATCATCTTCATCATCATCACCATGAATATCATCTTCATCATCATCACCATGAATATCATCTTCATCATCATCACCATAAATATCATCTTCATATTCATCACCATGAATATCATCATCATCTTCATCATCACCATGAATATAATCTTCATCATCATCACCATGAATATCATCATCATCATCATCATCACCATGAATATCATCTTCATCATGAATATCATCTTCATCATCATCACCATGAATATCATCTTCTTCATCATCACCATGAATATCATCTATATCATCATCACCATGAATATCATCTTCATCATCATCACCATGAATATCATCTTCATTATCATCACCATGAATATCATCTTCATCATCATCACCATGAATATCATCATCATCATCATCATCACCATGAATATCATCTTCATCATCATCACCATGAATTTCATCTTCTTCATCATCACCATGAATATCATCTTCATCATCATCACCATGAATATCATCTTCTTCATCATCACCATGAATATCATCTTCATCATCATCACCATGATTATCATCATCGTCATCGTCTTCATCATTATCACTATCATCATCATCGACAGCATTGCCACTACCACTACCACCACAGCTACCACTACCATCAACATCATCATTATCAACAACATCATCAGCACTTGCATTGTTATGACTATCTTCTTATTGTCATCGTCATCCTAATCATCATGATCATGATTACTATCCTTTGATCTCCTTCGTTATCACCACTTTTGTTATCATTTCGGAGACTTTTACCAAAGCTCCTCCGAGTTCTTAATCGATTTGTATTTGTACCATTCTTTCTCCTGGGCTTGATATGGAGTCCGCTCTCCTCCTCATGATTACTTGTATAGCTCATATCCGCATCAGGTACCCGGCCTGCGTGGGAGGATAGAGGTACAAGCGAGCAAACAATCTGGAATAAACAATACAACACCGCATGTTCATATCTATGGACTGAATTTTATAATGTTACGCCAAATGTCAATCGAATCCTTTTACAAGTGGACGTGCCCATTTCGGACGCTAAGGATATTCCGAGGAATAAGAAATGAAAATTGTCCTGTTTTCAAGATGAAGTTGAGTTCTGGTCATACGATTACAATGTGGAAGGCTGGAAGCAATGCGGAAAGTTTGAGTACATCCTGTGAGGTTTTGAAATCACTAAAGTGAGAAGAAATGTGACAATAAATATAATCCAGTCTTTCTCACAGTTGCCAGCTCTGCAAAACACATTAAAATTGATGGTTGCGACAACACACAATCATGTGGCTAGAGAGTATTATCTTAATTTTTCATTTCTCTTTTGTCATAATTATTTTGAAAATGAGGGCATTTGAAGAGCATTCTTTTTCAGTGGACATTTCTGATATAATTATGTCAAAATTTACATGGGTGAACGATCAAGCTCACAAATTATTTGTCATGTGCAAAACTGAACCTTCTCTTTAAAGCGATCTTCTCTCTTCTAGAGTGAGCAGGTGTAAAGGCAACCCAGGATTCAGATGAGATTAAAATGTCGTCTGTTAAGATATAGAAGGACGTTAACTCTATGTAAATGTCTTCTGGCTCTCAACAGAAAATAGATTATTGGTTTGTGACCATAGGGATGACGGGGAAGTTGACATAATACCGACGATGAAGGGAAGTCGTGTCTTCTTCCTTGCATTTTTTCTTTTCTTTTCTTATCTTTTTGAGACGCTGTATAGAATCCCATCAGGGAGCTTGTGAACTAGTTCGGCTTTTCTCACCTGGGGAAATAAGAATACTTGGGGGGGGGGGGGAGGGGGGCAGTCGCAAACTACGAGTTACACAATAGACCTAGGCTCTAGCGTAGTAGTATTCTATTTCATTTTTGTCGTGCGAATGCAAATCTTTCTCATTTCTTTGCTCTGAAGATCCAAGAAAAAAAAATTGTGTTTACTCTGACTAGAAGGTAAGACTTGCATCACCTGATCAATCACCTGATACATCACCTGATCGATCATAACCATGTTCCACAGTGAATATCTTGGCTATAATTGAAGTTGTAGGAAGTGATCATTAAGCTGACAATTAATGAGAGAGCGAGAGAGAGAGATAGTGAGAGTGGGTTTTAATCTGAAATGCTAAATTTCACAATAAAAAAGTAATGTAATTAACTTAAGAAAATGACAAATAACATCAAACAAGTTTTGCAAAAAATTCACGGATTTTGATTAAAATAAATAAATCTGTATCTAACTTATATGCTGAGGGAACATGATATATGACCAGATAATTTTTTGGAATAAATTTAGTGCATTGTAGTGAAACCCATTAAAAATAGAATTTGTACAACGAATAATCCCCTGTTGTCTTTTATTAATAAAGGTGTAATCATGGTAAAAACCACAATTGGCTAAATGCCTTCAATGTATTACGTTTAACATGTTTGACGATGACCCCTTACAGACTTAGTTTAGTAGTTAAGTTAAAGTTAAATAGTTGACACCACACACCCAGAACAAGGGACGATATCAAAAGATGTTTTTACATACCTACACAGTACTTTGACAACGATTTAGAAGCGTTCATACCTCAGAGAATACACTATGTAATACATTTTCACACATTTCCCATTTCAAAATCTTTTTAAAGCGTGTGAATCTAATATTTTCTCCTAACATTAATATTTCTTCTCTATAGACACCTGCCTAAGATGATACAACATGATCGCAAAAACTCCTAATATTAATATTTCTATTTCTTTTCTATGAACACCTGCCTAAGATTATACAACATGATCGCAAAAACTCCTAATATTAATATTTCTATTCCTTTTCTATGAACACCTGCCTAAGATTATACAACATGATCGCAAAAACTCCTAATATTAATATTTCTATTTCTTTTCTATGGACACCTGCCTAAGATTATACAACATGATCGCAAAAACTCCTAATATTAATATTTCTATTTCTTTTCTATGGACACCTGCCTAAGATTATACAACATGATCGCAAAAACTCCTAATATTAATATTTCTATTTCTTTTCTATGGACACCTGCCTAAGATTATACAACATGATCGCAAAAACGCCTAATATTAATATCTCTTTTTTTTTCTATGAACACCTGCCTAAGATTATACAACATGATCGCAAAAACGCCTAATATTAATATCTCTTTTTTTTTCTATGGACACCTGCCTAAGATTATACAACATGATCGCAAAAACGCCTAATATTAATATCTCTTTTTTTTTCTATGAACACCTGCCTAAGATTATACAACATGATCGCAAAAACGCCTAATATTAATATCTCTTTTTTTTTCTATGAACACCTGCCTAAGATTATACAACATGATCGCAAAAACGCCTAATATTAATATCTCTTTTTTTTTCTATGAACACCTGCCTAAGATTATACAACATGATCGCAAAAACTCCTAATATTAATATTTCTATTTCTTTTCTATGAACACCTGCCTAAGATTGTACATCATGATCGCAAAAACTCCTAATATTAATATTTCTATTTCTTTTCTATGGACACCTGCCTAAGATTATACAACATGATCGCAAAAACTCCTAATATTAATATTTCTATTTCTTTTCTATGAACACCTGCCTAAGATTGTACAACATGATCGCAAAAACTCCTAATATTAATATTTCTATTTCTTTTCTATGGACACCTGCCTAAGATTATACAACATGATCGCAAAAACTCCTAATATTTCTATTTCTTTTCTATGGACACCTGCGTAAGATTATACAACATGATTGCAAAAACTCCTAATATTAATATTTCTTTTCTATGGACACCTGCCTAAGATTATACAACATGATCGCAAAAACTCCTAATATTAATATTTCTTTTCTATGAACACCTGCCTAAGATTATACAACATGATTGCAAAAACTCCTAATATTAATATTTCTTTTCTATGGACACCTGCCTAAGATTATACAACATGATCGCAAAAACTCCTAATATTAATATTTCTTTTCTATGAACACCTGCCTAAGATTATACAACATGATCGCAAATACTCCTAATATTAATATTTCTATTTCTTTTCTATGAACACCTGCCTAAGATTATACAACATGATCGCAAAAACTCCTAATATTAATATTTCTATTTCTTTTCTATGGACACCTGCCTAAGATTATACAACATGATCGCAAAAACTCCTAATATTAATATTTCTATTTCTTTTCTATGGACACCTGCCTAAGATTATACAACATGATCGCAAATACTCCTAATATTAATATTTCTATTTCTTTTCTATGAACACCTGCCTAAGATTATACAACATGATCGCAAAAACTCCTAATATTAATATTTCTATTTCTTTTCTATGGACACCTGCCTAAGATTATACAACATGATCGCAAAAACTCCTAATATTAATATTTCTATTTCTTTTCTATGGACACCTGCCTAAGATTATACAACATGAACGTAAAGACTTTCGACATCAACTCCAGAGTAATTATATTTCCCTCCCATAGGAATGTTCGTACTATGTAATACGTCACTGCAATGCAGAAGGTGATGGATAAGGCTCCTGAGATTGCCCGAGGTTGATATTTTGAAAGTCTTTATTATACGTCATCGGATTGCTGCCCTCTTGTTTGAATGTGTGATTTTAGTCACCTGATCGATCACATGGTCTCAGGGGAACATGATGATTGAATGCTTGGTACTTAGTGTATTGATTTTTAAAGAATTTTTCTGAAAAGAGAGAGAGGCTGAGGTAAGGGGAAAATGAAACAATCAGACAGGGGAAGAAAGAGATAGAGAGAAGGTGTAGAGGAGAAATAGACAAATAAATAGATAGATAGATAAAGAGAGAGAGAGAGACAGACACATACACAGAGGCATAGAGACAATGAGGGATAGATGGATAAATAGAGAGAGAGAAGGAGAAGGGGGGGGGGGAGTAAACCTAATCCTTTTAAGAGAGATATGGTTAAGTATTACAGTCATTCTTAGTTTAACCCTAATAAGGCCGGGCTATTTGAAGTCTTACTACGGCCGGGGGGGGGGGGCATTATGGCCCCCCCCCTAAGATCTCGGCCGTGAAACGGCCGATCTCTGCGAAAATTTGCACGCATGTCAAGTGAAGTGTATAGAACAATATCATAATTTCAATTTTTTGAAAAAAATCCCTCATTTGCATATTTATGGTAATTTATGCAAATAACGTCATAAAATCACATTTTTACCCATAAATCCTATATTATTCATATTTAAGCATTCTTTTTCACTACATATATTCATTAGACCATTTGGAACAATAATACGACAAAAAAATTGGAAGAGCCAGCTTATTCCTTATGTTATCTCTTGTTTTGATAATTTCTTATGTATTTCATTGTTTTTTTAACTTATTTATGTTATTGTTTTTTTTTTTTTTTCATTTCTTCCTACAATTCAACTATTTTGACTCCCAAAACAACCACCTAAACTTTAAACAAGACCCAATAACCAATGTTTGATCTATTTATAGGAAAAATGACATTTCCATATGTTTTGTACACAAATCACAAAAATGAGCGATTTTCGGGCTGACATGCAAAGACAAAAGGTCACGTGACCTTGTAACTATAGGTCCGATTTTTTTTTTTTTTTTTTTTAAAGATGCGCAAGACTCTAAAGAAAAAAGTCAGCGAGCGGCGAGGCGCCATCCATATGCGTTCTCGAACAATCAGAAAAATCATGGAGGGGGGGGGGGGGGCCATAATGGCCCCCCCGGCCTTATTAGGGTTAACAAGGTGAGATTTTCTCATTCCTTTTTTTTGCATTTATAGCTTTTGTAGTGTACATAACAAGATTATACATTTTTCTCGTGGTGACCATGTTCCAATAACACGGTATATAATGCTACAAGTGAATAAGAAAAATTTAAAAACAACCAGGTCTAATGAATATATACCGTTTTCCCTTCATGAAAAATAAAAAGGCCCCTCAAAGAATCCATCTACCGATATAATTTGACTCGCTGATAACGGATAGAGTTGGATTTAGGTTGCAATATCCAATGTCCTTGGTTTGTGAGATGACGGAAGATAGATAAACATGTTCTCAGTGTCATATCCAGACCTTGGAATGAGAAGGGGTAAAACACTTGGATTTGTCTTGATCCATGTACTCCTAGTTAGGGATTTCTTATTTATTTATTTATTTATTTCTGATATTTATACAGGGTGGCACATATCACCAATTTGGTGGTCTTCCATGAGGCCCTGTTTGGTAATAATAAAAACATTGGGATTCACTTTGTTAAGGGCTTTGGTTTTGCGTTACCATGCAAGGGAGGGAGAGGTTTATTTTATATATTGCCTATGGCTTGTTTCATATCCTTAAGTAGTGTAATTTAGATGTTCACAAAATATCTCAATTTGAAGCACCCCCCCCCCACAAAAAAAAGGAATACAGAGCAATATATATAATGAGCTAGTCGCCGCCGAGTAGCGCCCTCTTTGTGTGTCTCTGGTTGAAGCTTAACAAAATGGACACCTGCCTAAGTTTGTGAGTAGACATAATTATCACCAATTAGCACAAACAAGATACAACAAAAAACTGCTTAAAAATACATGTACATCACAACATATGTTAAGAGTACATTTATTTATACACATGACCATATGCAAACGAACGAGAGTAGCATAATAAAGCCTCGTGCGTTGTTTTTGTTCCTATGTTTTTGCAATCATCAATCCAGTTATTTTCCAGTTATTATTTTTGCTGGACTTTGTCTTTGTCTTTGTAAAAGCTACACTCACAAATTCAATTTAATTCAAGTGAGACCAAACCAGCTTTTTCTCAGTTGTTATCCTGTTTTATAGTCTCTAGCATTTTATCGAAATTTGCACCAATCTATAGTCCATCAAAATCGAGCTGTTTGTCTCTGAAACCTAGCTTCCTACAACATCATGCAGGAACATCACCTCTTCATCAGCTTACTTGTCCTTATGTCTTCTATGCACGTGCTTGTGAAGACATACGTCATTGAAGAAAGTGCTACACGATTTCCAGATCAGCAGGAACATCTTTTGATATTGCCTAACTTCAGCTCTCGTGATTTTAGTCGTGCAGGTGTACGCAGCCTCTGCCTTTTTCTCAGATTCCAGCAGAAGCGCAGTAACTCTTCATGTGTCCTCAACATTCGTTCCACCAGCCACCTGGCCATCTTACTACTTCTCAGTGGGCAAGTTGAGCCCAACCCAGGTCCGGACACTCCTCCTACATGCGTTATCTGCAAGTCGGATGTCTCTGTCAATGACAAAGCAATATTGTGTGACAATTGTGATGCCTGGTGTCACATCTCATGTGTAGGCATCTCGGCTTCTTCGTACAGTGTTCTCACCCGTCTTAGCAGTTTTTCGTGGATATGCTGTAAGTGTAACAGCATCAATGCAGAATTATCATCTTCCCTTCTGGATGCTGACTTCACTAGTCCTAACCGCTACTCAGCTCCCCATGACGATGCAAGCGAGGTTGATGTTGCAAGTGGTCCTCAAGCCTCCACTCCCACTGACAAGGCACCACCCCTACAGTTCTCTTCACCAAGGAAAAATAGAAGGAAGGCATTGAAAGCAGTCATAATTAACTGCAATGGCCTCAAGAGTTTTACGAAACAGTCCCAATTTCAGGCCCTGATCGATCACCACAGACCTGATATCATACTTGGTTGTGAATCGAAGCTAGACGGCACCTGCCCGACATATAGCGTCTTTCCTAGCTCTTACAATGTTTTTCGAAAGGACAGAAATGAACATGGCGGAGGAGTTTTTGTAGCTGTTCACAACTCCCTCATCGTGTCAAATTGTCCAGAGTTTGACACGGACTGCGAGCTAGTATGGTGTCACCTTCAATTCACAAATGCCAAGCCTCTCTTCATTGCAAGCTATTACCGCCCTCCTTCTGGCCGAGAACAAGGACTCGAAGAACTACGCAACTCAATTGCCACATTGATGTCTAGACACCGACGCAATCATCCAAATATTATAATCGGCGGGGACTTTAACCTACCAGATATCGATTGGAAGGAATGCATTGTTAAAAACAGCAATCGCACTAGCATCCACCAACTCCTCCTTGATATCCTGCTAGAGAACTCTCTTCTCCAGTTTGTTAATGAAGTTACCCGCCCTGCATCTGAGAATACACTTGATCTTCTTCTTGCGTCAAATCCAACACTGGTGTCCGATGTCTGTGTCCATCCAGGAATATCGGACCATAACATCGTTGCTTTTTCGATCTCGGGGAATCCAAGAACTTGCCGCATTCCGCCAAGAAAAATCTACCAATTCCACAAAGCTGATCTTCAGAAACTCCGCAAGGCTGTTGCGAAATTCTCAATGGATTTTCTATCATCTTCACCAGAGCTGAAGTCAGTTGATGAAAACTGGACCTGTATCACATCACTCATCAACAAGTGCAAGGATGAATTCATCCCATCCAAGATGTCAAGAGCCAGACGCAACTTGCCTTGGATCACCATTTCCCTCAAAAGGCAAATGAGGAAGCGGGATCGTTTGTTCAAGAGGGCACGAAGTCAGCCTAGTGCATCCAATTGGAAGGCCTACAGGCAGCTTCGAAACGAACTGACCAAACGTGTCCGCCAAGCTCATCAAAATTACGTCTGCAACATAATAGGTGAGAGCCTATATGCGAACCCCAAGGCTTTCTGGTCATATGTAAAACAGCGTCGATCTGAAAACTTTGGTATACCACCCTTGAGAAATGATAACAAGCTCCATATCACAAACAAGGACAAGGCTGAATGTTTGAATAATTACTTTCATTCTACCTTCACCAAGAGCAACGTGGATCAAGTTTGCATAAACCGGCCCTCCCTATACAATGCCATAGGGCATCTCCACATCCACCGGTCTGGTGTAGTTAAGCAACTGCTTCAACTGAATCCATCCAAAGCCAGTGGCCCAGATGAGATACATCCAAGACTTCTGAAGATGCTAGCACACGAGATAGCCCCTGCATTGTCATTTCTGTTTCAACAGAGTTAAAATACCGGAGATGTGCCTTTGGACTGGAAACGTGCACTTGTAGCCCCTATTCATAAGGCAGGAGATAAATGTTGCCCAGGTAACTACAGACCTATATCGCTGACGTGTATCTGCAGTAAGGTGATGGAACATATTATGCTTAGCCACATTTCTAAACATCTTGCAGCTAACAACATACTCATTGATGAACAGCATGGTTTCAGACAGAATCTTTCGACAACAACACAACTTGTCACAGCTACCGATGATTGGTCATCCTCTCTTCAATCTAGAGGCCAAACTGATATCGTCTTTCTCGACTTCCAAAAAGCGTTTGATCGCGTACCACATCCACACCTTAGATCCAAACTACATTACTACGGAATCAGGGGAGACTCTCTCCGCTGGACTATGTCACTCCTAGCGAATAGACATCAAGCTGTCGTCGTCAATGGTGCTCGCTCAGCATGGATGCCTGTTACTTCAGGAGTACCGCAGGGTTCTGTCATCGGCCCCGTACTTTTCCTGCTGTACATCAATGACATCAAACTCAACATCAAGTCCACAATGCGTCTATTTGCAGATGACAGTGTCATCTACCGGCGTATCGACTCTCCCTCAGACACTCATATACTGCAAGAAGATCTCCATGTTCTTGCAGACTGGTCTACTAAATGGCTGATGGGATTCAACATCAAGAAGTGTGCTTCATTGTCAATCACAAACAAGAAGCACCCCATCACAGTGGACTACACCCTACTAAATGAGTCAATTCCTCGAGTAAAACAATACAAGTATCTTGGTGTCACGATTACCCATGACCTTAAATGGAACACCCAATGTAAACTCACCACCCAGAAAGCCAATAGAACCCTTGGCCTCCTACGCAGAACTCTATCACCGTGCACCAAGAACATCAAATCCAAAGCCTACACAATGCTTGTTCGTCCCCAACTTGAGTATGGCAGTGAAGCTTGGAACCCTCGGACTCTGACATCAATACAAAGTCTTGAGAAAGTACAGCGAGCTGCCGCCCGTTTTGTATACCAAGACTACCGGAGAGTAACATCAGTCACAGCACTTGTCAACAAACTGGGATGGGATACCCTTCACAATCGCAGGCTTCTTGCACAGTCCACTTTGTTTTACAAGATGCACCATCATCAACTCAACATGCCTTTTCCCACTCACATTATCCCAGCTACATATCTGGGCAGAAATGATCACCCTCTGAAGTATGCAGTACCCCCAGCTTCCATTGATAGCTTCAAGTACTCCTTCTATCCTCGCACCATCTGGACGTGGAACCACCTATCAGCTGCTGCGGTAATATCTCCAACAGTGACCATCTTCCAGGAGGCTGCTCTACCCATCATCAGAGCGTTGCCTCCTCCTGTTGGGTCCAAGCTACTGTAGACTCCACGTCTTGGTTTTTACTTGCACGTCCACCGTTTTATTGTAAATAATAGACATCATTCACTGTTATGAATTACTTCATGCACTGTCACTATGCCAGCACGTTGCACGGACATCCCAGTTTAGCTGTATGATAGCTGCCATCGGGATTATCTCTACAAGTAACAAGCAAGTAATTGCCTCTGACATGGAAATGTCCGATCGAGGCATGTGAAAATTGTCCGAATCGGCAAATCCTCACCACCATAGCATTATCTCTGTCTCCACTTCAACAGCGTGACGGCTTTTGCTGCTGTCCATAACGTTTGAATTATATTGATTCGATGTGAAGATTCACTTAATGATTTCTAAAAAGAGAACAATTCTCTAACTTGGTTAGTTTGCAATCACCGGTTCACTAAATGATTTCTAAAGGGAAAACAAGGAATTCTCTATCAATTTGGTTAGTTTCCACTGATTTACTCAATGATGTTTAAAGGGAGAATAATGAATTCTTTACCTTGCTTAGTTTGCAATTAATTTTGAACACGTACTTCAGGTACTGCTGGTATTCACGATCCATCCGATTTGAATAAAAATCATGTCTGTTTTAAAAAAAAAATTTCTTCTAATTTTTACTTTTTGTTCAAAGCGTGGTCTAGGATAAAGCTGCTGTGCATAAAACGTTCGCATAAGCTTATAAGAAATCAACTGAAGGGCATCATCACGTGCTCGTCGCTTTGCCGCTATAAAACAATACAATACAATAAAAGTGAATGTGTTAACTTTTCGTTTTGTATGATAATTTATAAGCATTTTTCTTGAGGGTTTCAATAATCTTCATATTGCGAATGGCAAATCATTATGTTACTATTCAAACGTTTGGTTTTATTAATCACATCATTTAATACAAAAGGACGAAGTCGCATGGCATTGTTGGACACATCAGGACATTGCAGGCTGCAGATGTCAGTCACTAGAATACCCTTCTCTTAAAATAAATTGAACATTACTGTAGCTATCTGACAGTGAAGTAAAAGAAATGAAATAAAGTGAAACTCACGACTGTAATATACTAAGAGATCAATATTTGTAGCAGATTAGGCACGCAACAAATCGAATTCTTGGTTGATACCTGACCAAACCGTACATGTCGGTCGTTTAGTCAAGGGCTATAGCACGATTAGTCCCTATAGCGGAGTTGCTTACATTTCCTTATGTCATGCCTCATGTCCTTTAGTCTAATATTTTATTCAGGTTATATTCTCCGGTCATAGTCATTATGCGAAACACGATCTTCTTATTGGTTCTCTATGGCCTCAAGATACGTCTTCACTTAACTCCTTCATTTAAACTCCCTCGTGTCTTTCATTATAAGACAACCCATCTCCTAAATTGGGGCCCATTACAGGAAACATTATAGGCATCGTATAGTCAAAGGCAAAGTGGAGTACTGGTCATGTTATTACAATATGAAAGAACGGTCTTGAAGCGATTGGGAAAGGTAAATTATTATGCATAACATTTGATGTACGCTGTAATGTTTTGAGACATAAAAGTGAGAAGAAGTTTACCTTCTCTTGCTTAAAATAACATAAAATGGGTACATATAGGACTACACTAAACATTTGGCACGATAGTCTGTACAAACACATCAGCTATTTCTTGTCATACCTCAATATCAGGTCATTTCAAGTGCAATGATTTGCAGAAGACAATTTCACCTTTTCAAGAATGTTATATTTTTTTGTAATTGTATGGGGAATGGAGGGGTTACCCCTAATTACATTTTATGTTGGTGTCTTGGATTATTGAGATTCACAATTCACTCTCTAAAAAATCTCTTCTGACGTTTGTGATGTTGTACATTAATCTTAAATATATTTGATGGGGTTTACATTTTACCCAAAAAATAGTGATTGGACTGTTCTTTTTAATATAAGATGACAGATGGAATGGAGATGATTTGAATTAAGATTTCGACGCGTGTCTATTCTTTAAAACATGTAAAAGTGGCTCCGAATAGGTTTTGTATTATAATACGACGCTCTAAATTACTAATGGTGTTTTCACCTATGTCGTGTTCGTCGATGGTCTTCTTTTCTCTTTTCCAATTTACTATCACTTCACCCGTCTATCTCATTTGTTTTAATATAGCGTGTCGTATAAGTCCTCCTTTTCTCGGTTATTTTCAAATTTATGTCCCCTCATTTTCAATGGGCCAGCGGAATAGCTTTAGGTTTTGATGATATTTTGTTTTTATCTGTCATTACCTCATATATCAGGCCATTTAAAGTGCAATGCTATTTGGAATTGCTTATAGTACATATCACAGGCTTATACAACCAAACGATCTTCTATGATATAAAGCGGATCTCTTTCTGTACTTTTAGGTGAAATAATCCTCTATTTTACGTAGAAACTAACAATTTGAACAATTGATTGTTCATCTTGGGACCTCTGTAAAACAGCATTGTTATGCTAACAACGATGAGTAAGGCCATCCCTCCGTCTTCCTTGTGTGTTTTTTGGTTAAATAAGTGTGTCTTATATATATATATTTGTTGATGTTTTTTAAATGACGGAAAATAAATACAATACAATACAATCAAGATGTGGTTGGCAAATCATGATACTTGGCGCACATAATTATGCACGATTGTAATGATTGTGTTTATACATGTCAAACTGAATTCGATTAGTTTCCTTTCGAAACAAAGTCGGAATAGTATCATCAGCAAGTGTTACAAACGCCGGCGTTCATTGTCCTTCATTTCTGTTTATTATCTGCTATAATTAAAAAGCATTTTTTTTCGGTTTCTTTCTCGTATGTCCGTTTGTTCAGGCTTTGCAATTATAATAATAATAACAACAATAATAATAATTAGATAAATTTATTTAGCGTAGCTACTATACAAATATATTCTAATGGGCTTTGATGGAAACGCCCTCCTGACAGTGCTATTTTACAGACAAACAGTGAACAAAATATATATAAGGCGTTGCCTTCCCCTGCTCCATTTTCAGCAATCTTCCCTGCTAATATTCTTTTCTAGGTTATCCTTTCTGTATATGTGACCAACTAATTGCATTTGCCACTTTCTTATTTTGTTTCCCTTCTGAACACTCTTTCATTTGTTATCTTTTCTGTCTATGATACATTCATGATGTGTAATCGTCCATGACCTAGCATCGTTTAGCCATTCATAAATAAACCTGCATTCAATCAGCAGATGTATGAGATTTATTGTATTATTACCAACGCTCCTTCTCTCCCCTTTCCTTTGCTTCTCTGCAAGTCACTCTTTTTATTTGTATTTGTATTGCTGTATATGAGGGCTGCGGGCACGTCAAGCTACTTTGCTTATTTCTGTAGCCCTCCTGCATCTAATGTATGTGAATTATGCATTCAAGATATTTGTTTAAATTCGTTTATTATCTGTATAAAATTATATACACTTAAAATATTGTATCAAACCATATTATGTTCATGAAAATGTATGATGAAAAAAATAAAAATATGCAGAAACCAATAAATCAAATCAAATCAAATCAAATAATCTTTGGTATAAAATGATGACATATGTAAAAGTTATAAAAGCAAAACCCACACTAAATGGGGGATAGTAGTCGAGGAAAACACAGCAAATAAGAGAGAGAGAGAGAGAGATAAAGAGCGGGGTGGGAGAGAGCTTTAAATCCGGTGCGGGGTCAAATTATAAAGAAAACATAAAATAGAGACATTATAATTATGGAATCGAGGTATGGAATTGGAAAGAGAGAGAGAGAGAGAGAGAGAGAGGAAAGAGAAAGAGGGAGAGAGAGAGAGAGAAAGAGAGAGAGAGAGATAGATTCCTTACCAATTATCCTTCTATTTATTTTTAGGCCAACCTGACAGAGTCATTCCATCAAAGCCTGGCAAACTTCGAACATCAATGCAGGCAGAAGTGGGCTAAACATAAAGTAGGAAAACAAAAGAGACGCTGCAGCTATCTCACTCTTTACCGGTCGACTGCAACAGATCCAAGAAATGACATTTATAGATAATAGAAATCTTTGTATAATCTTGACGTTATGTACTTCAAGTTTTATGATTAAACAAACTAATCGTATTTCCTTATGTATAATGAATAAAATAGTCCATAGCCATCTCTACACTTGACAAATATCCTTCTTGTGGTTTATATGTACACCGTATGCCTTGTTTAAAAGTAAATTTTATTTCTTCTTTATCTACCATAGTACTTAAAGGTACTCTACTAAATATTCAACGACAAAAATTAGTCAGCATAAGGGTACTTTTAAATACTCAACTATGATGAAAAATTTAATACAATCACATTTCTAATGAAAATTGTGTAAAGACTGTTATAATTATCTAATTTATATCAGATAGCTTACGTAACATTTCATAAGCACGATAGCTTCAATATGTCGAATATAATCTGAAATATATAGTTCAAAGTATATAATACCTGCAATGCCACAAACATGACTTCATCTATTCATTTGCTTGTCATGGCATTAAAACACGAGTCTTGTCTTCAGTCCTATGTTAATAATGAAATGAGAATTTGTTCGTACTAGATCTAGCGGGAATAACATTGTATTAGGCGGATGTCGGTCCCGGGGGTTTGTCTCCATTATGCATCTCGTAGATGTATTCTAGAATCATATATTATGAGAAGAAAGTAATGTAAGAAGCCCCTGGACATCGTAACAACATCCTGTCTTCTTCAGAATAACACTCCCCCCGAGAGTCGATCATGATATTCATACATTAGCATTTCATTTTTAAGATTAAACCCGGCTATTCCTTATACGTACATGTATTTGGTTTACACGAATTGTTATCCTCATTAAAAACACATTAAATATTGTCTTTATTTATTTTGTTTGAATATGATAAAAACTATGACCATCTTGAGTAAGAGGGTGATTAAAATACTGACTCGTGCACAACGCAATGAAAAAAACAAAAAGTAATTATAGCATGAGTAAACAAGTAAGGGAATAGGAGGAAGACAAAGAAGAAGAAGAGGAGGAAGAAGAAGAAGCATCAACATTTTTTTCCGGATTGGTCTTATTTTCATATTCGCTTTATTAAAATGCACATCAAAGCTTCTACATAAATCAATATTGACAATCTCATATGCCACAAAACTAATGATGCAATAAGCTGAACATGAGCAAATATACCCAAATCATGAATTTGCTGACATATTCAAACGGTTGCCTTCCGCTGAATAACAGCCATTCACTCGGGATAGTGTAGATCAATATTAAAGTCAACTTGTTTCTACATCAATATTCATTTCACGATAGACGTTCCACGCTAATCGATACTCATTAACATCCGTTATCAACCATGTCGAACAGTCTCAACTTCATTTTAGAATGGGGTCACGTAGAATCATCAGGCTTTCTTGATTTCGTACGACTTTGACAAAATGGAACCTGACAATACAAAGATAATTATGTTAGTCATATTATTAATGATAGAGCTAGCATGCCACATCCATATCGTATATCATTATCAAATTACAATTTCCTTTGATTTTTATGTCTCTTTCCAAACTCCTTTCTTACTTCCTCCCTTCCATTTGCATAGTTAACTTTTCCTCTTTATCTGTACATCATTCGTTTCTATGCATTTACTGTTTTCTGTTAAACACCATACTGTGACAGATCCAGCCACTCCCTCTCCCAATCACCTTTATCTACTATGCACCCATTAGGCTGGCTCTTATACGATGGAGTAATACGAGATCACCAAGGATTATGCAACATTTATCTCTTTCTTCTGAATCTTATCATCCTCTTCATGTCTCTTCTTTACCCATTCTCTCTTCTTTCCTCCTTCACTCTATCTTTCTCTCTCTCCTCACTCTCTCCTCCTCCTCACTCTCTCTCTTATTCCTTCTAAGGTCCATCCCTCTCTCTCTCTCTCTCTCCTCATCTCTCTCATCCTCTCTCTTTTTTCTACCGTCCACCTCTCTCCCTCTTCCTCCTTCTCTCTGTTGTCCTAACTCTCTTCCCTTCTCATTTTTTCTCTGTGAGATATGACTTGATTTTCAGTTGACCTTTCAAAGATTGGACCAGAAAGCACAGAGTACAGCAAGGGTAGATAACCGGCTACTAACAAACCAGATATCACAAAGTGCATATAAATGTATGAGATCTTAGGATATTTGAAAATAGATTTATACTCCCCCCTCCAAATCTCTATTTCCTTTTTACGTCCTCTTCACCTCCTTCTGGGATATGCATATCAAGCAGCTTCTACCACACGAACTGTGCAGACTATGATTATGACCTTTCAGCAAATACAAGATGAAGTAAAAATGTTTACCGTGTATTCTGATACCCAAACGTGCGGCAAGAAGGGTTAATTGTGAAGTTCCGCATCTTTTATCAACCGAAGTGCTCCACGATATAAATTGAAATAAATAGATATGAATGTACATCCGTCTATGGGTAGTCGGGAATAGTCTGAAATCTATCACGGTGTTACATTGTACAATTATCTGGCAACAGTAGGGGTTATTCGTCAGTTATAAATAGTGATTTCTCCATCACCTTCAAAAATACTGTTCACTCTCAACCGAAGTGCTCCACGATATAAATTGAAATAAATAGATATGAATGTACATCCGTCTATGGGTAGTCGGGAATAGTCTGAAATCTATCACGGTGTTACATTGTACAATTCGTTCCTGTTTTCACGAAGTGACGGTAGTGAGGAAAATCTGCACACAAAGTGTATGCGATTTTCATTCACTACCGTCACTTCGTGAAAATAGGGACGAATTATCTGGCAACAGTAGGGGTTATTCGTCAGTTATAAATAGTGATTTCTCCATCACCTTCAAAAATACTGTTCACTCTCTGATCACAAACCTATTGTCGTCCTTGTCCAGATGTTCGGATTTTGATTTGATTGATAAAAAGCAACCCTTGCAGCCAATCTTAGATGTTGAAGATGTTAAGTTGTATCAATACTCCATAAAGCGGACACTTTTTTTTTGTTTAAAGTTTTCATGTTAACCGTCAATAAATCATAAATCAAATAAAAACATTCAATTCATTTTTATTTTGATGAAATTAGGAAAGATAAGTTGAATCTAATTTGAATATCTATTTGAAAATCTTAATCATGAATAGTGTCCACTTTGGTAAATGGGTATATGGGTAAATTGAACAGGAGAATATTCGACTAAGGACTAGATCTACACTGAGGATGTACTTATAATTTGTTTTGGTGTTAAGGTTCCCTCTATTAATTCCACGTTGGCGGTAATGAAATTACATACCTTTTTATCATGATTCATGGTTTAATGTTAAGTTCCAAATGTTGTGACCGTTGACACATTGGAACCTTGACCCTCAAACCTTGAACCTTGAACCCTCACGCGATAAGCAGCTTCCTGCAGCTTCCTGCAGCTTTTATTAACTACATAATATTGTTTCACTGATTGTCCAAATAATAATAGCAAGTGTTGGGAATCATTAGAAAATGATAGCTTTCAGGAGCTGAGTAATGGTCATTTCATTTGTGAAAGGAAACTCTCTATAGAAGCAATGGGAAAAGGTTGATTTTGTAAATCATCAGTTTCTTTATTTTTAGGAGATATTCTTCCAAACTGATATAAAAGAATGCGAAAGCTCACAAATCATTCCTCATCTCTATCACAACCCAACTCTCTCTTAAACCAGAATGATAGCTATAGCTATGATTATAAGTGATGTGGCTTGGATTTACAGCCATCTTTCGATCTCTACTGTATGTAGCACGATACTGAACGAATGGCGTATATTGCCGTTAGATAGATATCAAGATGCACGGCACGGCTATGCATGGCTGTTCTTGATAAGAGCCTTTTAGGCGAATAAAGGAGATAATGTTTGAAGACAGCACTAGAGTTAAGGTCCGTTCAGATATGGCACGCGAAACCGTCGCAAAAAAAAGCTGCCGCATTTTGTTAAAACATGTTAATGAATGGCAATTGTACGCAGCAAAGGACTTTTGCACATTCACTGGGGTCTGTGTAATAACATACAGCAATGTGAGGGATATAATTATTATCTGAACGTCATCATGAAGAAAATAAAAACCACCGCGGTTTTGCCGTGTCATATCTGAACAAGCCTTAAGTGTGGAGAGTTGGAAGTTAGAGCTCGATAATTTAAGTGCAGATTGGTAACGAGATACAGATGGTAAGATAGTGAGAAGACGGGTGCGTCTATTATGTGAATTAGTACAGAATTAATGCGTCTTGCGTCAATGGAGAGTTAGTAGTCATCGTTTAAGCTATTATATACATGGACACTTCATAATTATATACGATCTCTATGACTTTTTTTTTTGCACTGAGAATTTCTTTCTGTTTTTATGGTCTCTCTAGACACGATTACAAGTATTTTGGCCCACATTACATTTTAAATCGCCCTCTATGCCTAAGTATGATTCAAAAGAAACAAATATATAAGTAACATCTTAATGTTGTGTATTTCGAATTAGCGTCTTTTGTATTATATTATGTATCAACTTGAATATCAATTTTATTTGTAAAAGGCAGTCAGGTGCCAGTATAAATACATAGTTGGGCATCTGGATGGGAAGGTGCTAATACCAAGCTATCATCTGCAAGAACCCACTATTATTATTATTATTATTATTATTATGTCACATCCTTACTAGTTATCAGATAGCTAGTGAATAGAATACGTTTGATTTCAAGACAGCAAAACAAAGTAAGAGAATAAATACTTTTTGCTATTACGCCTTGTTCTGTAGATTGGTATTTGTTCTCATTTACAAAATATGATGTTAAATATTGAAAACACCCTTTTTTGCCACAAAGAAGGTTCATTTTGTCATGGGGGGGGGGGGGGGGTAGTAAGATGATTACTAAAATGATCACCATTATCATAATATGCTCTGTGTTTTTATTGTGCTGTTTATTTCCTCTCCTGTGGCCGCCATCACGTTCAAAATCTCTCTAAAGATGGCAGTCCTGCAATATTGAATATGAAAATGATTTGTCAACTATGTTTTTAAAAAGATATAATTATTCAATGAATTTTTATCATGATATGATTATATATATACATATATTTATATATATATAGATATATATATATATATGTACTTTGAATTTCGTTAATAATATATATGTACCAATTTTTTATATTACTTTGTATTATGTTTTTAAATGCAGAAATAATATCAAACAAAACAAAGTATTTCATTCGCTTTAGAAATTTGTCTAAACTTCTGAATTTCATTATCCTCAACGCACTTTAAAAGAAATATTCTCTGGGTTTCGATTACTCGTAAGATTTGCCCTCAAACCAAACTTCCAAAACCATCATTTTAATATCTCTACCGTACATATAAATGCCGGCCGGGCGGGAAATGCAAATTTATTACCACTCAAATCCCATTTAACATTCTAAAATTCAGATTTGTGAAGAACCTCTCCGATTTCACGTCTAAATTATTCTTATCTCGTTTACATACAGATGGAGATTGTGGATTACGACACGAAGATGGATCCGTGTGCAGAGTCTCTACCCTAATGTAGGTGACGGAGAATTAAGTGTCGTTTCTCATCGACTACGCATAGCAAGACGGCACGTGACCGCTGAGATGCTGGCGTGCATGTTTTGGCTTCATTATTCAAGTCTCATCGTAACCCATCCTTTCTTGCGGTTTTAAGGTGTTTGCAGAGAGAGAACAAAGGAGAAGACGTTTATTAGCGGTCATAACCCGTCGATCTCGGATCAAGGAGGTACGAAAGAGGCTAGGTGGGAATAGTGAGTTTCATTCCTACTTCCTCGTAGTAATATCGACTATGAGATGAAGTTATCATCAAAGAAGTTTTTTATTATAATCTGTTTGGATTATCATCTACTCCGAGAGAAATCACACCTCTTGCAGAGTGCGTCGTAATCATCACTGTTCATGGTTATAACTACACAACCTTCACAAATAAAGCAGTTTCATCACCTTGGAACATTGCCGCTGATAACCAGAGTTGTTACAGTGGTTTTACGGGAACATAAGGAGTATCGATCCACTCTTCTTTGTAATGATAACAACCTGATACAACAACCGGCTTGCAATGGGATATGTGTTTTTCTACAGAGTATCATTATCGAATCTGAAAGCAGTCACACTTGTTTTTGTTTAATGTGTATATCATCGCTCTTGTCTGAAGTACTCTTAAAGCGAAAAACCTGAATTTTTAAAATTCATCTTTAATATTATGGAAGGCATTTATAACTTTATAATGTTTCTTTAACCCTTTTGGTGTCATTGCTTGAATCTGAACAGACTCTACATTTGGATCATACAGAACTATACATGTATTTGACATTCAAGAAGTTCATTGTGTAAGGTATCTGTTAAACGAAAACAATGACTAATTGGACTCCATGTCGCTTTAATAAATCAACAAGTGTTTTTTAGGAGTGTTCGTACACACGCATGTTATAAAAATGGCGGAAGCGGAAGGATACGCACTGCCCTACGTCATCAGCATTTCGCTGATCCTCGTTATAGAGATGGTGGCTGGATTTCTGAGTAATATGCTGGTATTATTAAGCTACCATGTCAATAAGCAGTTTCAGCAGAATGCCAGTGATTTGATCATCACAAATATGAACCTCGTAGACCTTGTGATATGCGTTGTGTCTATTCCGCTTACACTCATTGTGATCATACGTGCATGGAATAATCCATTTGTTTGCTACATTCATGAGGCGACGATTAGTTTCGCGAGTGTCGCTTCTGCCATGAACGTCCTCGTGATTTCGCTGGACCGTCATGATAAGATTACAAACCCAATCAAAAGACGTATATCAGTTCGGAATGTGAAGTGGATCATCGGAGTGACCTGGGCCATGTCATTGATAGGTTTTGTCACGCCGTTTGTCGGAATTCGAGGCGATTTCATGGTCACTTTTCAAGATGGAAATACAACAAGACCAGCTCTCTGTTATGAGTGGTTTCAGGTCACAAGGTCTAATAACTATTATGAGTTGTATCACGTTCCAATATTCTTTCTTGCATCTGCAGTCATGATGTACGCTTATTATTCTATCATTCGAGTGACTCGAGTCAAGACTATTCATAACGCATTAGTGAGAGCAACCACAGTGCCCTTTCAAATGCGCGCAGATCAGCAAGGGAATAACAGTAAGCAGATCGAACGGGAAAATACGCCTACGTCTGCGCATCGTGATCCCGAGAAACGCGTATCCCGCACCACGACGATCATTTTGTCAACATTTATAATTTGTTGGGGGCCTCACACCGCTATAAGTATTGTGATTTTAGTGAAAGGCAGGACAGAGCTATATGATTTACTCGAATGGTGGTTTGCCGCCCTAGCCTACACCACCATTCTTATGCATCCAATCCTTTATGTGTTCATGCGCAGAAACTTTCGTCGCGCTTTCGCTAACAGTTGCCTTGGGCGGTTGCTATGTAGAAATCGCGTTGCACCGGGCTTTACGCCCACACCTAGCAACCAGCGGAACGGCAAGGCGTTAGCTAACAAGAAACAGCGACAACTGGGACCAAGACACACCCCTCATGATCCTCTAAAGTCGCTTGGAACTGGACTACCTCCAGGAGCAGAAGGACAAAACTCTCAGATGGCTAAGGATTCAAAGAAAACAAGAAGATCTGTTCGACTGGAAGCTAAGAAGAGAAGGGGTGACATCGATCCCCCTCCTTCTACTCTCTTTATTACCCTCTCCAGTGCTCTTGATCGTCCGACAACTACAGACAATCTCCGAAACACATTAAACAAACAGGAGAGCATGGATGATGTGAAGGCACTGTATGTAGCACAGGAGTCGCTTAACGTTCAAAATATGGAGTAAATTCTAAGACATTGAATGTAAATTTGAATGCTTAAAGTATTGAGATATTTATAAATTTTTTTCCCTTTGTTGTACATAACCCAGTATCATATGGATTGCGTTTAATGAAGCCGTTTTTTTATTGAACTTTGATAAGTATTTCATTCCTTTCTCCACTGCACATTATTCAGCTATGATAACTTTAGGGAAAATAAAGAAAAATGCAATTGACGATCCAAGTCTCAATGCTAAACATGTTTTCAAGGGCTAATATTCCTAAACGCGAGCTAATTTTAGGCCTGGTTTAAGTGGGCATAGTATTTATGAAGCATTGAGCGGTGACCTGTTATCATAATTCGAAAACGAAATGAAGTGGGGGGGGGGGGGCGGGTGGAGGTCGCCCTTATGTTTCATTGTCTACAATTTTTAGGTGAAATATCAGCACAACCGAATCTGATAATTTTTGTTTGCTTGTCAGAATTCGGGGGTGATTGGACCCCGCCCCCCCTTTACTGTGACTGCTATGTCTTTACCATAGATTTATATTCTTGAAATACTGCCTAAATCACTATTCATGTTGATGATAGCAATTTTGTCATATCACACTCTGATCAGAAAGTTGTTGTTTGGAGATAATGTTATCTTGACTAAATCCTTTGTAGAGTACAAACGAAAGACAGTATTACTGAAACATTTGCAAAGGTTAACCAGGGACTTGGGATACACTAACAAGTCCCTGGGTTAACACACAATCGGTACTTGTTGTTGACTCTTCATTGAACTCAAATACTACGTAGTATTTGAGTTCAGTTCAGTGTTTCATGTACATTTATATTATTTTAATACACAAAGCTGACATGTTTCACAAATCTGGTGTTCGGAACCATTCACGTGTTTCGTGTCACTAAACTGCGTAGGCTAGTGTTTGAGTTCAATTCAGTGTTCATATATATTTTTATTACTCAAAACTGGCATGTTTAACTGATTCAGTTTTCGGAAGTGTACACATGTTTAGAGGGTAACAGTGGTGTAGCTTAAGTCAACCAATTAGGCGGGCACTGGAACGAATTGTTTCCTTTCATTTGAGGGGAGGGGGGGGGGGGGGCTAACTCAGAAAATGAAATTCAAAGTTACAAAGTGACTGGTTAGAGAAAGTTGCAAGATGTGTTCAAGTCGTTTCTTAGTTGTCCATTTTCCCTTTCCCTTTCTCTCTTTCTAATTTTTCTATTCAATTTCCACGCCTCAATACAGGAAGGCACGTGTCCGTGTGCACTCTGTAGCTACGTCACTAGAGTGTAGCAATCGAATGTAGTATGTATAATTGATTGATTGATTGATACATTTCACCAAAGTTACGAAGCACTTTAGCTTTACAAAAAAATCGAACTCTGTCAGTGATAAGTTTTACAAGTTTTATAATACAATCTGAAACTATGATTGGGGGAGGCAATTAATCAATGGCTTAGGGCTTTAATAAAATGTTCAACATTAAAAAGTAAATGTGGATGACATAATCTGAATGTAGAAACTAATATTATATACAACGAAGGCACACCGATATACCTGTCCATGTCAGGCGAGGACGCAGGGGGGGGGGGGGGGTGTTTAGGGGTTCACCCCCTCAATTTGTTTTTGTATTTTTGTTTTAAAAAAAAATTGCTCACTTCCCCTCCTCTCCCCCCTCCCCCCCCCCCCCCCCCACTGAGCGAAATATATGTCGGTGCGATTTTTCTATTTTCAAACACCCTCCTTCAAAAATTCCTGCGTACGCCACTGGTCCATGATGTAATCATTGATTCACTTTGGTTTGATTAAAATAAATATGAAAAGAGACTCACACATATTAGGCCAGAAATATACGTTCCTTACAACAGGGTACAATAAAAGCCTGGGGAAGTCTGAAACAAAGAAATACCAGGACATGAATATAGGCAAAGGCATTAAAGACTGTCATTCCAGTAAAATGTCTCACAAGCTGACGAGTGGTAAAGACAAGTCATAAAATAACCCTTCTTTTTGCCTAGGATATTACTTTACTATCACAAAGTGTATCAACCAGACAAATAGGTAGTGTTTAATACTTAGTCATCAGACATTTCAATTATATATACAAAATTTGATTGTGAATTGTATATTAGAAACAAGATTTTATTTTGCTCTTCTCACAAACATAATTGCGAAGTGACACTGTCTGTGTAAATATCCTACTCCTCAAAATTTGTGTCTCGTATAGAAATGTTCATAAATTTGGAATTGTAAAAAGTACTTTTCTACTCTTGGTTTCACTATATAGATGTGATATATTATGTGCAGCAGTTTGAAACATTAAATCTATGCTTGGCTTGTTACAGCGAAATAACGTCTCAATTTCTACTCATTTAATTTGTATTTATTACTGTAGTGTTATACAGTATAAGGTTTCTTTTAGAATAAACATTATAATTACATAATAATATTATTGATATTTCTATGACACGAACAGAGCCTGAAAAACTCTAAAAAAGTTAATTGAGATTCAATCCATCCCTCTAAAATATTGAAATCCCTTCCGCAGCCTTCAACGTAATAGATCGGGCAGTAAATTGCCTTAGACTGTAGGGGGTAAACCCCAGCAAGCTCAGAGAAAAGTCCAGGGCCAGAGAAAACCCCGATGGAATGTAAACGGATGCGTAAGGGGCGGAAAGGAAACTCAATTCGTTCCATTTTAACGCATGAAAAACCCTTTTCAGTTAAATGAGATTCGCTATATCTCCCTACAAAATTGAGCCCCTCCCGCGAGCTTAACCGTATAAGATCGGGCAGAAAATTGCCTTAGGATGTAGGAGATATACTCCTGCACTCATATAAGAAAGTTCAGGGCCAGAAAAAACTCCGATGAAAAGTAAACGGATGCCAAAAGGGCGGGGCGGCAACAAAATTCGCCCCATCTTAATGCCTGACAAACCCTCAAAAGGTTAATTGAGATTCACTCAATCTTCCAAAAAGTAAGACCCCCTCCCAAAGGCTAAACCGTATGAGATCGGGCAGAAATTTCCCTTATGAAATAGGGGGTAAACTCCTGCATTCATAGAAGAAAGTCCGGGGCCAGAAAGAACCCCGATGAAAAGTAAACGGATGCCAAAATGGCGGCCTGGAAACGAAATTCGCTCTATTTTAATGGATAAAAAAAAAACATGTAGTTAAGGAGATTCGCTCCATCTCCCTCAGTAATGGAGCCCCTCCCGCAGACTTAAAGGTGTGACATAAGGCAGAAAATTCCTAGGGATGTGGGGGGTATGTTTCTGCACTCATATAAGAAAGTTCAGGGCCAGAGAATACTCTGATGAAAAGTAAACGGATGCCAAAAGGGCGGCATGGCAACGAAATTCGCTCCATTTTAATGCCTGAAAAACCCTCAGAAAGTTAATTAAGATTCACTCCATCTTCCTTAAAAATGGAGCCCCTAGCTAGCTCCCACGAGCCTAACCGTATGAGAGCGGGCAGAAATTTCCCTTAGGATGTAGCGGGTATACTCCTGCACTCATAGATGAAAGTCCAGGGCCAGAGAAAACCCCGATGGAATGTAAACGGATGCGTAAGGGGCGGAAAGGAAACTCAATTCGTTCCATTTTAACGCATGAAAAACCCTTTTCAGTTAAATGAGATTCGCTATATCTCCCTACAAAATTGAGCCCCTCCCGCGAGCTTAACCGTATAAGATCGGGCAGAAAATTGCCTTAGGATGTAGGAGATATACTCCTGCACTCATATAAGAAAGTTCAGGGCCAGAAAAACTCCGATGAAAAGTAAACGGATGCCAAAAGGGCGGGGCGGCAACAAAATTCGCCCCATCTTAATGCCTGACAAACCCTCAAAAGGTTAATTGAGATTCACTCAATCTTCCAAAAAGTAAGACCCCCTCCCAAAGGCTAAACCGTATGAGATCGGGCAGAAATTTCCCTTATGAAATAGGGGGTAAACTCCTGCATTCATAGAAGAAAGTCCGGGGCCAGAAAGAACCCCGATTAAAAGTAAACGGATGCCAAAATGGCGGCCTGGAAACGAAATTCGCTCTATTTTAATGGATAAAAAAAAAACATGTAGTTAAGGAGATTCGCTCCATCTCCCTCAGTAATGGAACCCCCTCCCGCAGACTTAAAGGTGTGACATAAGGCAGAAAATTCCTAGGGATGTGGGGGGTATGTTTCTGCACTCATATAAGAAAGTTCAGGGCCAGAGAATACTCTGATGAAAAGTAAACGGATGCCAAAAGGGCGGCATGGCAACGAAATTCGCTCCATTTTAATGCCTGAAAAACCCTCAGAAAGTTAATTGAGATTCACTCCATCTTCCTTAAAAATGGAGCCCCTAGCTAGCTCCCACGAGCCTAACCGTATGAGAGCGGGCAGAAATTTCCCTTAGGATGTAGCGGGTATACTCCTGCACTCATAGATGAAAGTCCAGGGCCAGAGAAATCCCCGATGATAAGTAAACGGATGCAAAAAGGGCGGCCTGCAAACAAAATTCGCTTCATTTTAATGCCTGAAAAACCCTCAAAAAGTGAATTGAGATTCATTCCATCTTCCTTAAAATGGAGCCCCTCTCGCATTCTGAAACGTATGAGATCGGGAAGAAAATTGCCTTAGGAAATTAGAGGTATACTCCTGCACTCATATAAGAAAGTCCAGGGCCAGAAAAAACTCCGATTAAAAGTAAATGGATGCCAAAAGGGCGGACAGGCAACGAAAATCACTCTATTTTAATGGATAAAAAAACCCATGTAGTTAAGGAGATTCGCTCCATCTCCCTCAGTAATGGAGCCCCTCCCGCAAACTTAAAGGTGTGACATAAGGCAGAACATTTCTAGGGATGTGGGGGTATGTTTCTGCACTCATATAAGAAAGTTCAGGGCCAGAGAATACTCCGATGAAAAGTAAACGGATGCCAAAAGGGCGGCTTGGAAAGAAAATTCGCTCCAATTTAATGCCTGAAAAACCCTCAAAAAAATAATGAGATTCACTCCATCTTCCTTAAAAATGGAGCCCCTAGCTAGCTCCCACAGGCCTAACCGTATGAGAGCGGGCAGAAATTTCCCTTAGGATGTAGCGGGTACACTCCTGCACTCATAGATGAAAGTCCAGGGCCAGAGAAATCCCCGATGAAAAGTAAACGGATGCCAAAAGGGCGGCATGGAAACGAAATTCGCTTCATTTTAATGACTGAAGAACCCTCAAAAAGTTAATTGAGATTTACTCCATCTTCCTTAAAAAAGAGCCCCTCCCGCATGCTAAAACATCGGGCAGAAAAATGCCTTTAAAGGAAATAACAAAGAAATACTTGAGGATTGAGGGAAAAATAGAAAATGATAGAAAGAAATCTAAGAAATACATAAAGTGAACACATTTACGAAGGAAACCAGAAGAATGATTAATAATTGCTTCATAAAGATCTACGTATGGAAAGAAAGAATGATAAATAAAAATACATGATTGATAGAAAAACAAGAATTAAACAAGGGGGCTGATCGTGCAAGGGGGGGGGGGGGGGGGGGGTAATTGGCCGGGGTAATTGCCCAAGGGTAATTCTCCTAGAACTAGAACCGTAATGAACAGAAGTGAATATACAAGCATAGAGAGAGAGAGAGAGAAGGTGGAACAAAAAGATGCAAAAACAGAAAAGATGATGAGAAAGATTTAAACAAATGCATGCGCTTAGTTTTCAGGGCAGAACTTCTCTCTCTCTCGAAGACCATCACTACTAAGATCACGTGATCTTACGCGCAACATGATCTGTTTATAAATAACTTCTGAGATAACCGCAGTTGCCAGGCACCTTGACTCCAAACCCTTTGTTTAAAAACAATTGAAACATAATATGAAATATACACTAGCTTTCATCATTCAAACATTCTATTCATTGGCGAACAAATTTGGGATTGATTAATTAAGTTCTCTGCTTGTTTCGTGTGTCTATTTTTGTTCTTTACTTTAGATTGTCTTCTTCTTTTCCCTTTTTTTCATCTCATTCCCTTTCCGTTTTTTTTCTTCAAATGGGGATAAGAGGCAGTCTTGTAAAGATTGTCTGATGTTCAGTGATGCATGCAGAGATTCAAATGAAAATGGTACCTAAATGTACTGGGAGGATAACTCTATCAAGATATATCATGAAACCCATGATTATATATTCATACTTCAAACAATACAAATTTGAAAAAGTAAGACATTTTTTTTACTATTCAGATGAGCATTTTTTGATACCTCATTATAATGTGACACTGTCAGTTAACTATTTCTTTCTATTGCCCCCTACCCTAGCCCCCGCTGCGTACAGTCATGGTTCAGTGACAAAGCAATGGCCTCGTAACTGTGAGGCCCCAGGATCAAAGCCGTGTCGATGTGCTATATTAGTGCCTTTTGTGGGGCATTAATCCTCATTACTGTCATTTATGACTTAAGGGCATAAGGTCCCCTAGTTGATAAGCATAGTAGCATACACATGCTTTAGCAGTCACGCAAAACACACATTGGCAAATTGTTATTCAATAAAATCTGAGAACGTATACTATTATCTAGATCTATTATTTTAAAATTATTTCTAAAATAATTCCATAAATTGGGGTAAAACAAAATATTCCACCTTTATGAGCGACAGTGTATGCCATTTCAGCATTATTTGTAAACCACCGTTATGAAATTAGAAATAAACCACGTTTGAATTTTATTTCCCCAACCACCCCCCCCCCGATCTACACCTTGTTGGCGGGAAAATTGCAACTGATATCCTTTACCTTTCTTCATTCTCTTTGTTTCTTCTTTCCCTTTCTCTCCTCTTTCCCTTTCCCTTCCCTTCCTTCTCTCTCTCTTTTAGGTTTGCTGGGGGGGGGGGGGGCAAGGTCATTTTGACCCCACCCCGCTCCACACATTGTTGGCGGGATTAACCGCAACTGATCTCCCTTTTCTCCATTTCCTTTTCTTCTTCCTCTTTTTTGTTCCCTTTAGCTCTCCTCTTTTCCTTTTCATTCATTCTCTCTTTTTTTTTAGCGGAGACGGGGGCCTTTTGCCCCCTCCCCCCCCCGATACACAACTTGTTGGCGGGAAAATTGCAACTGATATCCCCCTTCTTTTCTTTTCTTCTTCCTCTTTTTTCCTTCCCTTTATCTCCTCTTTTCCTTTTTTCTTTCCCTTTCTTCCTTCTCTTTTATTTTTTGATTGGGGGGGGGGGGGGTGGAGGCAACAGCCTGGGAGGCAAGTTCTCCCCCCCGATCTCCTTCTTTCCTCTTTTCTTTTCCTCTTCCTCTTCTTTTTCCCTTTCCCTTCTTTTCCTTCTCTCTCTCTCCTTTTTTTTTTTTTTTTTTGGCGGGGGGGGGGGGGGGGGGGAGGCCCGCTCGGCCCCCTGGATCCGCGCCTGTCTGTAAGTATCAGATTCGGTTTATATAGATAATGCGGATTTTACAGCAAATACTGATTTAGATGTGAAAGTCCATATTATATAATTGATGTTTCATTTTTTTTTCCTACTTTAGCCGCTGAGGTATATTAAGGTGTCTTTTACATACACACCACGCTACAAAGCTAGGCTACAACAGACGATAACGTATTATTTTCCTTACCCGTGTGACACTTAGTCTAGGCTGAGTTGCGTAGAAATATATTTATTTTTATGTATTCAATAATATTGATCGGAGTCATGACTGTTTGATATCTATACATGTATGTACAGATAATATTGCATACTATGTATTTACTTCTTGGTTTGTAATCGCAATTCCAATGTATATGAACTGGACTTATGAAAACTGCATTTGTCTACATAAATCTAATCACAGTCATAATGATGACTTGCATGATTTTATAATGTGATTGTTGTACTTATGATGCTTTTGTTTTATCTTCTGTACAATGCAGGGGTTTCCGTTTTTTATTTATAAAAACGAATAAACATCTTTGACCTTCACCACGGCGTTCCATACTCTTTATTTTTGTTGGCTATGATTTAAACGGTGGAACACGCGTCCCACATCTTAATCCTTAGAATTAAAATATGGAAACAGGGACTGATGTGTCATTGGCATAATGTTAGGTGAGACCAAATTGTTCATATCATTAGTCTGATGAATGCTCAATTGAGTCATTTTATTAAGTGTAGGCTAGAGCCTAGGCTACTGTGGTAGATCTAATGCTAGCGTTTGGGAAATCTCAAAGGCAAAAATATACAATTTTAGACATAATCAGTAGATACCCCTACATTGTGTTTACGTTATAAAGGATGATTTCAATATTTGTTTCTCGATACGTATCATAAAAGATATCGCTTGAGAATCTTATTTTGCAGGTTGAGTGTGATGGTGTAAAAAATTCATTTTGTAGTGGTAGTGCGAAAAAATACATCTAAAGAGGGAAAAACCCAATCCATACTGAAGACTGAAAAGACATTTTATAAGTAATACGATTATTTCATCTGTAAATGCGAGCGAAATTTATCTCAGTCGCTTAAACTTAGGGGCTTGTTGGTTTAATGTGATAGAAAAGGGGATACTTAGCAAAAGAGATAAGACACATACTATTAGAAAAGAAAATGAGCACGTGTCAAAGCATAAAGGGTAAGTTATCAGAGGTGAAAATGGGGCACCTTTTACTCCTAAAAAGAGGCTCTCACCACGGATGAAATAAAGGCACTTTATTAATATAAGAATGAGAAATAGAAATTCGTAGTCCGAATAGGGGCACCAATAGGGGGTAGTGAGCACTATAAGGTAAAAATACACTTTTTCCCCACGGGGAGGGGGGGGGGGGGGGGGGGGGGCGGGCCTCCCCGGCCCCCTTGGATCCGCCACTGATCCTGGCTGTGTCCTGTGTATTGAATCTATTCTATACATTCTCAACATTTCAAACACCACTGTACAAAACTCAACTGATTTCACTCAAAATCGGTACTTTAGTTTAGTGACAATAATCGATGACACCTAAAATTAATAGCAGTAATAATTGATTCGTTAATTATAAAGAGTATCTTTACGAGAATAAAGTACTTAGTTACAGAGTTTGATTACATAAGTCATTTAATTATAATGACAGGTATATTAGTATATATGAAAGAACACATCATGCAGGCACAGGTGATGTCAGTTAAGATTAATGGAAGTTTTATTACTAACTAAGTCTCAATATCAGGCACTAATAATTCGGTGGTGATATATTATGCATATAAGTGAGCATAGAACTAATTTACAGACTTTGTTTATTCTTACAAGTATGAATGACAACACGAGCACAGAAATTTTGTATTTTTTATGTGCTAAATATGGTTCTAGGACAACTACCCCCTGGGCAATCACCCCCCGGAAAATTACCCCCCGGAAAACTACCCCCAAAGGACAATTACCCCCCGGAAAATTACCACCCGGAGAATTACCCCCCGAGGACAATTACCCCCCGAGGACAACTACCCCCGAGGACAATTACTCCCTAGGACAATTACCCCCTAGGACAATTACCCCCCAAGGACAATTACCCCCTAGGATAATTACCCCCCGAGGACAATTACCCCGTAGGATAATTACCCCCCGAGGTCAATTACCCCCGATGACAACTACCCCCCGATGACAATTACCTTCGAGGACAATTACCCCCGATGATAATTACCCCCCGAGGACAATTACCCCCCGATGACAACTACCCCCGTGGACAATCAGGATTCAATAGCAAAAGACGATCTGACACATTGAGAGATGGCTACGAGCCCATAAGATCCCCTGCATGACCCCATATTCTTTCAAATAGCACATTGTCTTCCTCATTACTACACATTTCCTTTTTATTATAATTTATGCAACGCCAGCGCGGTTGCTAATTTCCACGAAGGATTTAAGTTTTAGGTAATTGTCCAGCGCTTTTCAAAATGCATAGAAATACATTTCTCTGGAGCAGCGTTATTTTAGCTTTTTGTTAGTCTCGGTACCCTCTTAAGAAATAAAAAGTTTCTCCCAAATCCCAAAGTCTTTACAGACTATTAATTTTGCATGACTCTGGCTCTCGTCAAGTACTATGCACACACCTATAGGCACATTAAGAATAAAAAGACATTTTCAAACTGGAAAAAAAAATCGTTTGTAATCCACACACTAGAAACTATTTAAAGTACTGTATGCGGGCATCTTGCCGCCGAATGTAAAAAAATAAAAAATGATATATTCGGTCATGACCTTGATACACTAATATTGTCAGCGAGCGAGGAAGGAAGACACTTTAGTTCTTCCAAATTTTATTTTCTCTTGTAATTACATATTTTAACCGTTTCTGGTATTTGATTTTTTTTACAAAATCAACGTTTTCCAATCATTCTCTTGCGGCACCCGGTTGAAAAACGCTGTGCTTGAGTTACAAAATCAAATGAGATGAATTACCAGAGAACGGATATTTATTTTCTTTTGACATGGCACCGTACATATAACTTGAAGGCAATTTCTATTTCAAAATAATTTAACGTACACGAAAACATAGTATACTTCAACAGAAATAAATAAATAACGTGAAGAAAACCTTAATTATGGATCACGGCATGGATGAGGGCCCATTATACATACAAAGACAACTACACGATCAGCTGATGAAAAAGTTACAGAGGATGCATAAAGGAAATCTTACATCCTAATTTCTTTGTTGTGCCATTGACGGTGAGAGAGGCTGTAACGCTTACTCATCTGCGCGCAATGTATTGTTTAATTTCTAAGAAATGTAATTTCTGTCTTTACTCGGTAGCAAAACTACAGGGGAATCGGGAAACCTCCACCCCCCATATCGAATTGAATAATTTGAAAAGACTGAAATGAACTTCATAAATAACAAAGAAAATGAAGGTTTATGCAATTTTCTGTAAATAGCAATTTGGAGAGAAGCTTGCGTTATACGTCACAGTCTTATAAATTCCTCGGGGATGATAGTCATTGGGGGTAGTTGTCCTCCAGGGGTTATTGTCCTCGCGGGGGGGGGGGGGGGGGGGAGTTGTCGTCGATGGGGGAGGGGTAGTTGTCCTCGAGGGTAATAATAATAATAATAATGTTTTATTTACCCACGGTAGCCACTTCAGTTATGAAATTGCTCTTCCAGCGGGCCCTGCATAACATAACATAATTATTACCACCCTTCTCCAATCTAATATGCTGAGCGCCTAGCTAGAAGGCAAAAGGTCTAATTAATATAAGTCTTTGGTATGACTCGGCCAAGGTTCGAACCCACGACCTTCCGTACATGAGACGGGCGCTCTAACCACTGAGCCACCAGGCCCAGTTGTGTCCATGGGGGGGTAATTGTCCTCGGGGGTAGTTGTCCTCGGGGGGTAATTGTCCCCGGGGGGTAGTTGTCCTCGGGGGGTAATTCTACGGGGGGTAATTTTCCGAGGGGTAATCGTCCTACGGGGGTAGTTTTCCGGGGGGTAATTTCCGGGGGGTAATTGTCCTTGGGGGGTAATTGTCCCCGGGGGGTAATTTTCCGGGGGTAATCGTCCTACGGGGGTAGTTTTCCGGGGGGTAATTTTCCGGGGGTGATTGCCCAGGGGTAATTGTCCTGATACGGCTAAATATCTGTACGTAATGCAGGCTGAGTTCTTTGGGGGTATTCCCTGGGTGTGTGAGCCAACCAGTAATGACAGCTAGATGAGATAAGGGAGGGGGGGGGGGGTGGTCTGCATGTCTTGAGATAAGGGGGTTCATTGAGCAGTGTTCCGGATTTAGGGGACCTCCAAGGCAGGAAAAGCCCGAGAAAAGCCCGCGAATGGGGGGTCCAGAAATGTTGGCAGTCCTCAGATAGGGGGTGCTTTTAAAAAGAGGGAACAAGCATATGCGTACCCTAAATAACAATGAGTTGAGGGGGGGGGGCGGGGGTAATAATAGCTCCTTGGCAAGACTATATATATCGGCTGTAATATGTAATATATGAAATGGATCGAATTGAAACTTATTTCTTTTTTGTTCAAAGAAAGGAGTTGTGATGGCTGTGTATTAAACCCGTTTGAAAGTGTAGGCCTACAGGTTGATGTTATTGCTTCTCTTTTAAAATACATTTTTACATTGTGAACTTTACACCAGAAGCGCGTTTTTGACTTATTTCACATTTTGTAATAAACTTTAAGCATTTCAGTGTAACAAAGAGTAGGGTAGCATAGTCACGACCGGGGACTCGTTTTACAACAGTTGTCATCAGTGAAAATGACAGTTTTCGTTAAAAGCTACTGAAATCCTTGCTTTTGATTGGTTATCATCAGATTTGTCACTGATTTTTGTCATTACAGCTTTCTTTTGCAGCAGAAGAATATTATTAGTCACACACTTGGATGTAATATTCTATCAGAAAAAAAAAAAAAAA